>JARQWZ010005851.1:37500-52500 GCA_033150135.1 Gobio occitaniae | reverse complement strand
TATATCCTCTCTCAGGACCAAACAACAACAATAGTGATAAATAAAATAGGTCATACTTAAGAGAAAGTTTGCACTGGCACTCTCAAGCAATAAACTCTGAATCCATTAGACGTAATGAAATGAACCGCAGGGTTAGTCATTAGTTAAAGAGAGAGCTGTGAAATCAGTTTAGAGCACAAGTCGAAATCAGGGGAAATATGCCGGTCTTATAATTACAGCTAAAAAGTTTTTAAATGCGTTTTCTGTCATTAAAACCACAAGATTCTGCGTGTTTTCATATTGAAATATAATTTGGCTGTTATGCAAGTTTTCACCAGTGGATTTCTAGGACTTTTCCCATTTGTGCAAGATTCGTGAATATTTAAAAAAACATATATATTTTAAAGTTGATACAAACAATTTTTAAACATAACTAGAAAAATGTAGAATATATCTCCGTTACAGTTGCATGTTTTTTTTAAATAATTGAATAGTGTTGCTCGTATATAAATTGTGTCTTTAATGCAGAATTATTATTATTATTATTATACGTTTGCATATATTTTAATGTGCATATCTGTATATAAACGATGTCTGTAGTTGCTAACTCTTCTGCTGCTGTCACAGTTCAAGCCCTTCGTGTGTTTCAGGATTTTTGTCTCGTTTAAATAAGTGAAAACAAATGGACATATTTGGGAAACTTGGCTACACTTTATTTCTGATGGTCAGCTTTAGACATTCTGCAGACTGTAAGTTATGATGCAGCTACATGTCAAAATTTCCATTTTATTAAAAGTTAAATTAATACACAACAGAATTTCCGAAAAAATTGCCCTATTATTGTAAAAAAATAAAATAAAAAAAGTTGTTTTTATGAATTCAATTACACTGAACAAAATGATAAACGCAAGACTTTTGTTTTTGCCCCCATTTTTCATGAGCTCAACTCTTTCTACCATTGAAGAGGAGTGGACCAACATCCCACAGGCCACAATAAACAACATGAGGTGAAATCGCGTCTATCGCGCCGCAGGACCTCCAGACGCGAGTCAACGCACCTTTCCATTGACTTAACATTGAAATCAGTCGCTCCAGATGCTCTATTCACGTCTGGTGTGAACGCAGCATTAGAGTGGCCTTTTATTGTGTCAATAATCATGCTGTCTAATCGGCATCTTGATATGCCACACCTGTGAGGTGATGGATTATCTCGGCAAAGGAGAAGTGCTCACTAACACAGATTTGTGAACAATATTTGAGAGAAATAGGCCTTTTGTGTACATAGAAAAAGTCTTAGACCTTTGAGTTCAGATCATGAAAAATGGGGGCGAAAACAAAAGTGTTGCGTTTATAATTTTGTTCAGTGTAATTATGCATGGTTTTGTTCAAATCTAATTAAAATGGAATCCAGAGGCAAAATTAAAACAAAAAAACACACAATTTGGTAAAAAAGAAAATATTTTTATCAGGCCCTAAAAATATATATTTTTTATCATTTGCTTTTAATCTGTATAAGTTTCATGATTTCAAATAATTAGACTTGCTTTTGGTTTAATACAAATTGTATTAATAATGGAGTAAAGGAGAATTTGGGAAAAAGTATAATGGATTTCATAGGGCCCTAAATACTCTACTAATACCCTACTAATGAGAGTTAGTTGACACGTAGGTGCAACATTACTTATAGTCTGCTTTAGATATCAGAATCAGAATCAGAAAGAGCTTTATTGCAAAGTGTGCTTGCACACACAAGGAATTGTTCTTGGTGCTGAAGCTTCCAGTGCACATATACAACCCCAAATCAGAAAAAGTTGGGACAGTATGGAAAACGCAAATAAAAAAAAAGAAGGGATTTCTAAATTTACTTTGACTTGTATTTCATTGCAGACAATATGAGCACAAAATATTTCATGTTTTGTCTGGTCAACTTCATGGAATTTGTAAATATGCATCCTTTCCTGTCATTCAGACCTGCAACACATTTGAAAAAAAGTTGGGACAGGAGCAATTTAGGGCTAGTAATGAGGTAAAATGGTTAAATAATGATGTGATTTGAAACAGGTGATGTCAACAGGTGATTGTAATTATGATTTGGTACAAAAGCAGCATCCAAGAAAGGTCTAATCCTTTAGGAGCAAAGATGGGCAGAGGATCGCCAGTTTGCCAACAAATACGTGAGAAAATTATTGAAATGTTTAAAAACAATGTTCCTCAAAGAAAGATAGGAAGAGATTTGGATATTTCACATTCAACAGTGCATAACATAATTAAAAGATTCAAGGAATCTGGAGGAATTTCAGTGCGTAAAGGACAAGGGCGCAAGCCTAAGCTGAACAACCGTGATCTCCGATCCCTCAGGCGGCACTGCATCAAGAATCGTCATCATCTAGAAGCGATATCACCACATGGGCTCAGGACTACTTTGGCAAACCTTTGTCAAGTACCACAATACGTAGTTACATCCACAAATGCCAGATAAAACTGTACTGTGCCAAAAGGAAGCCCTATGTTAACAGTGTCCAGAAGCGCCGTCGACTTCTCTGGGCTCGGAGGCATCTGGGATGGACCATCACACAGTGGAAACGTGGACTGTGGTCAGATGAATCAGTATTTCAGGTATTTTTTGGGAGGAATGGACGCCGTGTGCTCCGGACCAAAGAAGAAAAGGATCATCCAGACTGTTACCAGCAACAAGTCCAAAAGCCAGGGTCTGTCATGGTATGGGGTTGTGTCAGTGCCCTTGGCAAAGGTAACTTGCACTTCTGTGAAGGCACCATTAATGCTGAAAAGTACATAGAGATTTTGGAGCATAATATGCTGCCTTCAAGAAGACATCTTTCCCAGGGACGTCCATGCATATTTCAACAAGACAATGCAAAACCACATTCTGCACACATTACAAAGTCCTGGCTGCGGAGGAAGAGGGTTCGGGTACTTGACTGGCCTGCCTCAGTCCCGACCTGTCTCCAATAGAGAATGTGGACAACGAAGACCTCGTACTGTTGCCCACCTTAAGACTTGTTTGCAGGAAGAATGGGACAAAATTGCACCTGAAACACTTCATCACTTGGTGTCTTCAGTCCCTAAACGTTTTTTAAGTGTTGTGAAAAGGAATGGCAACATTACAAAGTGCTAATGCTTTACTGTCCCAACTTTTTTTGAAATGTGTTGCAGGTCTGAATGACAGGAAAGGATGCATATTTACAAATGACATGAAGTTGACCAGACAAAACATGAAATATTTTAACTGTTCAAGAGGGAAATGGCCTGTGGGAAGAAACTGTTCCTGTGCCTAGATGTTCTGGTGGCCAGTGATCGGAGTCGCCGTCCTGATGGTAACAGTTCAAACAGGCGGAGTCCAGGGTGAGCGGATTCTGATGATTTTCCCTGCTCTCTTCCTCACTCTGGAAGAGTACAGGTCCTGGAGGATTGGCAGGGAGACACCAATAATCCTCTCCGCAGTCCGGATTGTGCGTTGTAGTCTTTTGATGTCAGATTTGGTAGCTGAACCAAACCAGACAGTGATGGAAGTGCATAAGACAGACTCAATGACAGCTGAGTAGAACTTAACAGCCAGGGCTCAACATAAAAAAAAATTCCCACTGGCCCCTGGGGCCAGTAGATCAGAGTTTTGCTGGCCCCTTCTATATTTTTATTGGCCCGAAAGAAATTTAAGGAAAACTTTTCCATTAAGCTGTATGTATTGTATACATTAGGATTAATCAATACAGCAAATGGATTACACGAATTAAGAGCTAGAGAGCCCCTGGAGACATGCAAAAATAACCAAATTGTTATTGTAACTATGATATTTTTTATTGCAGTATATATATATATATATATATATATATATATATATATATATATATATATATATATATATATATATATATATATATATATATATATATATATATATATATATAAAACAAAAGATAAACAATTAACAAAGATACACATTGTATAAGATATTTTTGGTTTAACTTAGCTGTAGTCACGTGACATAGGTGTTTTGAATCACGCTTCGGATCGTTCCATTCGAAACATCTGCGCTTCGGATCGCGCAAAGCTTCGGAACTACAGTTTTGCGTAAGCCATCCCTGACGTGCACATGAAACAGAAAGTATAATTTACTCGTCTCGGTCTGTTTCGGAACGCGCGCGCTGCCTTTGGAATGACACCCAAATTCACTCATGACACAAGTCAAGTACTCGCACTTTGGATCTATCATTTATGAGCAAAGTTACGGTGATATATTAGCTAGCTAGTTGAGTAACTTACCTTCAACATGCTAACTGTTAACGTTACATCGGTCTTCGCCATTCTTCTTGAGAAGAGCGACCGTTCTCTCGTAACTTAGGCAGTAAAGGGGAGCTCACTCTTCACGATATTGTAAGCAGTGTTTATTAACTTCACCATACGCTGGATTGTGTCGTTGTTGGCTCGTTGTTTTGCCTTTGCGGATGGCCAATCACTGGCCCGCGTGGGCCAGTGATTGGCCATTCAACTAGCCCGACATACTCTTTTACTGGCCCCGGGCCATCGGGCCATTGCTTATGTTGAGCCCTGGAATCAGCAGCTCCTGTGGGAGGTTGAGCTTCCTCAGCTGACGAAGGAAGTACAGTCTCTGCTGGGCCTTTTTCACAATGGAGTCAATGTGTCCCACTTCAGGTCCTGAGAGATGGTAGTGCCCAGGAACCTGAATGACTCCACTGCTTCCACAGTGCTGTTCATGATGGGCTCTTCCTCCTGAAGTCCACTATCATCTCCACCGTTTTGAGCGTGTTGAGCTCAAGGTTGTTATAACTGCACCAGACAGCCAGCTGTTCAACCTCCAGTCTGTAAGCAGACTCAGCACCGTTTTGGATGAGGGCAATGACAGTGGTGTCGTCTGCAAATTTCAGGAGCTTCACAGAGGGGTCTTTAGAAGTGCAGTCATTGGTGTACAGGGAGAAGAGCAGCGGGGAGAGAACACACCTCTGGGGGACGCCAGTGCTGGTAGTGAGAGTCCTGGATGTGAGTTTCCCCAGTCTCACGAGCTGCTGCCGGTTTGTCAGGAAGCTGGAGATCCACTGACAGATTGAGGATGGCATCGAGAGCTGGGTCAGTTTAGCTGAGAGAAGATCAGGCATGATGGTATTGAAATAAGATCCTTGCATAAGTCCCAGGTCTGTCGAGATGTTGCAGGATATAATGCAGTCCCATGTTGACTGCATCATCCACAGACCTGTTTGCTCTGTAGGCAAATTGAAGAGGGTCCAGCAAGGGTCCAGTGAAGTCCTCCAGGTGGGCCAGAACCAGTCTTTCAAACGACTTCATGACCACAGACGTGAGAACAACAGGTCTGTAGTCATTAAGTCCAGTGATTTTGGGTTTTTTGGGGACGGGAATGATAGTGGAGCGTTTGAAGCAGCAGGGAACTTCACACTGCTCCAATGATCTGTTGAAGATCTGCGTGAAGACTGGGGCCAGTTGGTCAGCGCAGGCTTTCAAACAGGCAGATGAGATGCCGTCTAGGCCTGAAGCTTTCCTAGTCTTCTGTCTTTTGAAGACTCGGCTCACATCCTCCACACAGACCTTAAGCTCGGGTTGGATGGCAGGAGGGGGGAGGAGAGGGGGAGCAGGAGGTGATGGGGGACGTGTGAATTGCAGATCAGAGCGGGTGTGTGGTGTGAGACTGGGCTATTCAAATCTGCAGTAAAAAGGATTCAGCTCATCGGCCAGTTGTTGATTCTCAGCATATCGGGGGGATGGTGACTTGTAATTGGTGATATTCTTCAAGCCTGACCAAACTGAAGCTGGGTCGTTGGAAGAAAACTGGTTTCTCAGCTTTTCAGAGTAGCTTCTTTTAGCAACTCTGATCTCCTTTGTCAGTCTGTTTCTGGCATGGTTATACAAGACTTTATCCCCACTTCTGTAAGCTTCCTCTTTGGCATGACGAAGCTGTTTGAGTTTCCCAGTAAACCATAGTTTATCATTAGTGAATGATAAGAATGTCCTGGCAGGAATGCGTGTATCCTCACAGAAACTGATGTATGATGTAACAGACTCTGTGAGCTCGTCCAGATCGGTGGTAGCAGCTTCAAAAACAGTCCAATCAGTGCAATCGAAGCAGGCTTGTAAGTCCAGCTTTGCTTCATTAGTCCATCTTTTTACAGTCTTTATTACAGGTTTAGCTGATTTCAGTTTCTGCCTGTAGGTCAGTTTAAGATGAACCACACAGTGATCAGAGAGCCCCAAAGCTGCCCATGGGATGGCGTGATATGCATTCTTTATTGTAGTGTAACAGTGGTCCAGTATATTAGTCTCTGGTGGGACATGTAATGTGCTGTCTGCATTTTGGCAGTTCACGGGAGAGATTTGCTTTATTAAAATCCCCAAGAATGATTAAAAGAGAGTCTGGATATTCTGTTGAGAACGTCTAAAGAGGACAATCAAAATAAAGTGTCTTTTAAATTTACTTTGGTGTCATTGGGGCTCAGAAATGACACACTTCACCACACACTGGCTTATGAATACCAAATAAGTAGTACACTTGATTCTCTCTGTGTGTGTGTGTGTGTGTGTGTGTGTGTGTGTGTGTGTGTGTGTGTGTGTTGGCCCATCTGGTGGCATGTGAGTCCGTGATCGTAGGTGCATGTAAACCAACGCGTGTGCAGGTGTGACCCTCCTCCAGAGATCTGTCCGAGCACCTATGAGACAGCTGCACACTCCTCGCTTCAATGGACTAACACACACACACACACACACACACACACACACACACACACACACATTTACAGCTCGAGACACCTGCCGCTACAGATGTTCTGGATCCTCGGCGTGACACTTTAAAGAGCGTCTATGGATCACCAGTGGTCATCTGAAGGGCCGAACAGTGTATCTAATGATGTGTTAGGAAGTGGACTGAGGACGGTTCATGTCATGATGATTACAACTGTGCTGGAGCTTGAAATAGTTTACGCACATACAGTGACTGTGTCAGATGACAAAAATTCCTTCTCAGTGCAAAAAAAATAAATAAATAAAACTAAAATGCTTTAGCAAATACACTGAAACACACCTTTAGTTGCCACTTGCTTAGACACATGTGGCTGTATTTGTGTATTTATACTGTACAGTATCTGCTTGTGGTCATTAGAGACAATATTTCTGAATATTTTAACAAGCCACATATCTGTTTATCACACTTAAACGCAATATGTTTATGACACAATTATCCCTGCTAATGAGATGCAGAATGTAAACCAGGACCAGTACGGAGCCGCAAACCAGCGAACACATCATCACTGTTAGCACTGCTTCAGACGCCGAGGGTTGAGTCATTCTGGAAATCCTGGCTGGGTTTATTCAGAGTCTCACTAAAGAAGCATCTGAGTCTGCTTCGAGTCTACATGATCACTACTAAACATCACTAGAAAAATAAACAACTGGTTAGTGGCATCACTAAAACAGCACTAGACAAAACAACTGGTTAGTGATACATCACTAAAACAGCACTAGACAAAACTGCATTAGACAAAACAGCACTAGACAAAACAACTGGTTAGTGATACATCACTAAAATCAGCACGATACAAAATAGCACTAGACAAAACAACTGGTTAGTGACATCACTGAAACAGCACTACACAAAACAACTGGTTAGTGATACATAACTAAAATCAGCACTAGACAAAACAGCACTAGACAAAACAACTGGTTAGTGATACATCACTAAAAACAGCACTAGACAAAACTGAATTAGACAAAACAGCACTAGACAAAACAAATGGTTAGTGATACATCACTAAAATCAGCACTAGACAAAATAGCACTAGACAAAACAACTGGTTTGTGATACATAACTAAAACAGCACTAGACAAAACAAATGGTTAGTGATACATCACTAAAAAGAGCACTAGACAAAACAGCACTAGACAAAACAACTGGTTAGTGATACATCACTAAAATCAGCACTAGACAAAACAGCACTAGACAAAACAACTGGTTAGTGATACATCACTAAAAACAGGACTAGACAAAACTGCATTAGACAAAACAACTGGTTAGTGATACATCACTAAAAACTGCACTAGACAAAACAACTGGTTAGTGATACATAACTAAAACAGCACTAGACAAAACTGGTTAGTGATACATAACTAAAACAGCACAAGACAAAACAGCATTAGACAAAACAACTGGTTAGTGATACATAACTAAAACAGCACTACACAAAACAACTGGTTAGTGATACATCACTAAAAACAGCACTAGACAAAACAACTGGTTAGTGATACATCACTAAAAACAGCACTAGACAAAACAACTGGTTAGTGATACATCACTAAAAACAGCACTAGACAAAACAACTGGTTGGTTCTTGACCTGAATAAGCTGCAAACACACAATGAAACGATGTCATAAAACATAAAATGCCAGACTAGTTGTTTTCGAGAACACGTAGTTTTGAAGTGAGTGTCTTGTTCAGGGTCAGTCTGAAGCACTTCCATTAGTCGGCAGCAACAGGACTGCACACAGTGAAGAGATCAGGCTGTGAAAGCAGGATTTTGTACCCAAGGAGCCGAGCGGCTCGAGTTTTCAAACCATCAGTGCAGCAGATTAAAGCGTAAGTGGACCTCAATGAGACCGAACAACAACAAAAACGATATAGAAAAAGACAAAACCGGAGCGCATTGCTTTTGTTCAGGGCTGCTGCCATCGCTCTCCTTTATTCCACTAGAAGTGGTTTGTTTGTGCGTGTCTCTATGAGAGCTGTAATAAAGTTGGACAGCTTTTAATCATCTCACAGCACGAGGTCTTCACAATCACTCCCAGCCCACCGACAAACCTCCTCCAGAGAGGATCGAGCGATCCCTTTCTACAGACGTCAAAGGTGGAGAGAAGGACAAAGATGTGTGGACAAACGGAGGAAGATGGGGGCGTAACGCTCTTGTGCTCCGGCCGAGGGTAATTTACCTCAAATCCACTTCCACAGATTAAACCAGTGACCCTCCACTGACTAACACCCGCGCTGTTATCACCGGTGGATGGATGTGATGGAGCTGGACGCACAGAGATCTGCCCTGGAGAAAGAAGGAAAACTCACAAACAAGATCCTTGACAGATTACATGGACACTTTTCCTCCAATCTCTCCTGACGTTTCTCCTAAAGAAAACTCACTCAAAGACTCTGAAGTCTGCAGTCAAAGGTCAGAGATCTCCATGTGAACTCCATCATTACTTATCAAATGATCATTTTAAAGCGCTATACTTTAATATTTAGGCCTAAAAATCAATCCATTTCAATAGCAGTTTTAAACAAACATGAATTAGTTAATTTCTGCACTCAGAAAAATCATGGCATTGTTTATTAATTATATCTGCATCCATTTGATTTGATTAAATAATCATATTTTCAAAATGCATTTATTCAAAAGGCTTAGAATATGAACATGGTTAAATATGTCTAACTACATATTCAATTCATTTAAATGTGTGAAATTTAAATAAACTATTTATTGATAATAAATATATAAACCTGGTTATTGTGTTTTTAAAACACATTCAGTTTATTCCAATAACAGAACCGACAAATAAACATGCATTAGGTTTATTAGTTTGTTCATGGTAAAAATGTGTAATATCACTATTTTACATTTTATTTTATTAATAAAAAATACAGTATTCAGAAAAAAATGGGTTGAAATGCTGATTTTTATGCAAAAACAATTAATAAACAAAATATTAAAATATATATGTTGTGCATAATTTTTTTATCCTTGAACATTGTTAAATATTACTTAATTTTATTGAAAAGTTTATATTATTAGTTACTATTATTTTTAATAGCACTATTATTATTTATATTATTATTTAAAAAAATAAAAAAATAAAATATATGTGTGTGTGTGTTGTGCATTATTTTTAATCCTTTAACATTTTTAAATATTACTTAATTTTATTAAAAAGTTTATATAATTATTAGTTACCTTTTATTCTAATATCATTATTTAATATTATTATTATTCAAAAATTCTACAAATTTTCAATTTTGGTTGAAATGACTGTCATGACACTTTTTTGTGCAAAAACTATTAATAATTTACTGATATAAAAATGCAAAAAGTAATAAATGATTAATATATATATATATATATATATATATATATATATATATATATATATATATATATATATATATATATATATATATATATATATATATATATATATATATATATATATATATATTATGCATCATTTTTTTTATCCTTGAAACATTGTTAAATATTACTTAATATTTATTGAAACGTTTATATTATTAGTTAATATTATTTTTAATAGCATTATTTAATATTATTATTCAAAAATTCTAATATTCTTACATTTTGGTTGAAATGACTATCATGACACTGCAAAACAAATAATAATAATCTACTGATATAAAAAGTATAAATATTTAAATATATATATTTCTTATCTTATGCATCGTTTTTTATCATTGCATATTTTTAAATATTTCCTAATTTTGTTTTAATTTATATAAAAAATGATAATATATAAAATTTTAGTTGAAATGACAATCATACACTTTTTATGCAAGCAAAAATGAATAAACCATTGATATAAAAAGGCAAAAACATATATAAATAATTAACAATAAAAATGTCTCTGCCGTGCACTTTTTTGTGTAATCCTTGAAAGTTGTTAAATATGATTTAATTTCAATCTAACTAATCAAAAATGGTTGAATCATGACAAAAAAAAATTTATTTTAATTTAATTTGATTTAATTGTTTGATTGACGTTTGCTGTAAGCAAGCACATCTGAAACTAAATTCATATATAATATCTGACTCGAATCTAAAAGCATATATAGATAAAATGCATTTTGAAGTTTTTAGGGGCTGATAAGATCGACTCCTATAGCATAAACGAAACACTTCAATAAAAGAGCTTTATTACTGTATGAGAACAGCCCTGGTGCTTCTCAGATCACACACACCATCCCGATAAGCAGCCGAGCATTTCAACACATGTCGGTTAAAACAACAACACACACAGGATATGAGGAACTCACTCTTCTTTACTGCACTAAAGCCAATTACGCTCCACAGAAAGTTTGTCTAATTTCCTCATCTGGAGTGATTTCCAGGAGAAGCCGCTGTGTTTTATCAGCGCTGTTTGAGACGCGGGCGGAGGTTAATGTAGCAGAGCGCTGGTATTGTTACTGACGCGTGAGATTGGCTCATTTCCAGCCAATTAATGAGTAGATTTGCCCCTGAGCCTGAGAATATGAGAGAGCTTCAGATTGAGATGTGCAACATGATGGACTATAAACGCTCCGCTTCAGAGGAAACTTCTGGACTGACATACACACCTGAACGCAGGAGAAATACAAGAAAATATGACACTTGTGGGGTTTTGGTTTCCGTGATGTCCTAGAAAGCTTTCTGATAATTATTATACACACTATATTATATTGTATGTATTGTTATATCATTATTAGAGATACACTCACAGTAAACGCAAATGTTACTCCTGAGATAAATCACATCAATTTAACATTAAAAATGAGAATCTTAGGGAAACAATAATAAAGGCCCCAGTGGCAATAAAATCAAAATAAACTTAATAAATGAAAATAAACTATTTGCCTTCTTTAAAAACTATCAAATGTATGAATGGATGATGGATGGATATTTGGATGGATGGATGGATGGATGGATGGATGGATATTCAGATGGATGGATATTTGGATGGATAGATGGATAAATGGATGGATGGATGGATGGATGGATGGATGGATAGATGGATAGATGGATATTTGGATAAATGGATGGATGATGGATGGATGGATATTCGGATAAATGGATGATGGATAGATGGATGGATGGATATATGAATAAATGGATGGATGGATATTTGGATGGATATTAAGATGGAAAGATGGATGAATATTCGGATACATGGATGGATATTCAGATGGATGGATTTTTGGATAAATGGATGGATGGATATTGTTTTAATGGATGGATGATGGATATTTGGATGGATAGATGGATGGATGGATGGATATTCGGATAAATGGATGGATATTCGGATGGATGGATATTCGGATAAATGGATGGATGGATGATGGTTTGATGGATGGATGATGGATATTTCGGATAAATGGATGGATGGATGTATATTCGGATGGATGGATGGATGGATGGATGGATATTCGGATGGATGGATGGATGGATGGATGGATGGATATTCAGATGGATGGATATTTGGATGGATGGATGGGTATTTGGATGGATGGATATTTGGATGGATAGATGGATAAATGGATGGATGGATGGATGGATGGATGGATGGATAGATGGATAGATGGATATTTTGATAAATGGATGGATATTTGGATAAATGGATGGATGGATGGATGGATAGATGGATAGATGGATATTTGGATAAATGGATGGATATTCAGATGGATGGATATTTGGATAAATTAATGGATGATGGATGGATGGATATTCGGATAAATGGATGATGGATAGATGGATGGATGGATATATGAATAAATGGATGGATGGATATTCGGATGGATATTAAGATGGATGGATATTTGGATGGAAAGATGGATGGATGGATGAATATTCGGATACATGGATGGATATTCAGATGGATGGATTTTTGGATAAATGGATGGATGGATATTGTTTTAATGGATGGATGATGGATATTTGGATGGATAGATGGATGGATGGATGGATGGATATTCGGATAAATGGATGGATATTCGGATGGATGGATATTCGGATAAATGGATGGATGGATGATGGTTTGATGGATGGATGATGGATATTTCGGATAAATGGATGGATGGATGATGGTTTGATGGATGTATATTCGGATGGATGATGGACGTATATTCGGATGGATGGATATTTGGATAAATGGATGGATAGATAGATAGATAGATAGATAGATAGATAGATAGATAGATAGATAGATAGATAGATAGATAGATAGATAGATAGATAGATAGATAGATAGAAAGATAGATAGATAGATCAGTCTCCTGCTCCTAATGAAGGATCTGAACATGATCTCACACTAACGTTCAAACCGTCAGAGCATTACACACAACACTACACACAACATTACACACAACATTACACACAACACTACACACAACACTACACACAACATTACACACAACACTACACACAACATTACACACAACACTACACACAACACTACACACAACACTACACACAACACTACACACAACATTACACACAACACTACACACAACACTACACACAACATTACACACAACATTACACACAACACTACACACAACACTACACTACACACAACAACAACACTACACAAAACACTACACACTACACACAACACTACACACAACATTACACACAATATTACACACAACACTACACACAACACTACACACAACATTACACACAACACTACACACAACAACAACACTACACAAAACACTACACACTACACACAACACTACACACAACATTACACACAACACTACACACAACACTACACACAACATTACACACAACACTACACACTACACACAACATTACACACAACACTACACACAACACTACACACAACATTACACACAACACTACACACAACACTACACACAACAACAACACTACACAAAACACTACACACAACACTACACACAACACTACACACAACATTACACACAACACTACACACAACACTACACACAACATTACACACAACACTACACACAACACTACACACAACAACACTACACACAACAACAACACTACACACAACACTACACACAACACTACACACAACATTACACACAACAACAACACTACACACAACACTACACACAACACTACACACAACAACAACACTACACACAACACTACACACAACACTACACACAACATTACACACAACAACAACACTACACACAACACTACACACAACACTACACACAACAACAACACTACACACAACACTACACACAACACTACACACAACATTACACACAACACTACACACAACACTACACACAACATTACACACAACACTACACACAACACTACACACAACAACAACACTACACACAACACTACACACAACACTACACACAACATTACACACAACACTACACACAACACTACAAACAACAACAACACTACACACAACAACAACACTACACACAACAACAACACTACACACAACACTACACACAACATTACACACAACACTACACACAACACACATTACACACAACACTACACACAACACTAAACACAACATTACACACAACATTACACACAACAGTACACACAACACTACACACAACACTACACACAACATTACACACAACACTACACACAACACAACACAACACACAACACTACTCACAACACTACACACAACACTACACACAACATTACACACAACACTACACACAACACTACACACAACACTACACACAACATTACACACAACACTACACACAACACTACACACAACATTACACACAACACTACACACAACATTACACACAACACTACACACAACACTACACACAACACTACACACAACATTACACACAACATTACACACAACACTACACACAACACTACACACAACACTACACACAACACAACACACAACACTACACACAACACTACACACAACACAACACACAACACTACACACAACACTACACACAACACTACACACAATGAGGACAAATTCAGCTTTGATCACAGGATATAAATTACAGCGTACTATATAATCACACAGAGAACAGCTGATCTACACTGGAATAATATTTCACAATATTGCTGTGTTTACTGTATTTTTGTAAACTGTATTTACTGTATTATTACTGTATTCAGTGTTCTTTTGCACAGACCACAGACCGAAGATTATATGAAAGTACATTTAAAGTATTAATCATCACAGGGTCACCTTTAGAGTTCCTCTTCCTCTGAGACTAAAGG
>JARQWZ010005851.1:27500-32500 GCA_033150135.1 Gobio occitaniae | reverse complement strand
CAAGTACCAATAAAGTCACCAAGTTTCGGACCATTCCGATGAAGCTACGATTTTTAAAAAATTTTTATAAAACGCTTCGGGTTATTTTTGACCTGAAGAACCCCAGAGGGTTAAAGGGGTCATAACACACACACACGAGTGTGTATCTTGAGTATCTATAGAGTAGTGTTGAGCCTTCATATCTCCCAAAAGTCTTTAGCTTATCATATTTATAAAAGACAAATACACTGCACCGATTCTTTCTGAAAACAGCCGAGCTCGTGGAGGAGAGCATCAGTGTTCATTTCGCTGATGAATAATTTTCGTCATAATTTTCGTCAACAACCTTTTTTCACTGACGAAAACGAGACGATAACTAAATAAAAACTAGTGTTTGATGACAAAAACTATGAGTAAAATCAACTGTCATTTTCGTCAACAAATAAAAACGAGACGAAAATGTTAGGGAGGGACGATTAGGGAAGAGATCCAGTCAGAACTGATGTCGTGTGTAACAGATGCGCACATTTAAATAAATAAACCATAAATTAAATAAAAAGTATCGGTATCGATATCGGCATCGGCCAAAATGAGTTGAAAAATATCGGCATATCGGATATCGGCAAAAATCCAATATCGTGTATCCCTAAACTAAACTATCCCTGTTCTCTCTTCATCAGCAGATATTCTCTGGCTCATCTTACCCCACACCAGCGCTTTATAGATTATCATGACAGAATATGCTAATCAATGACTGAAGATGGTTAACTCATTAACTCAGTTTCAGACATGTTCAGTGCGTGAGATTGGCCTGTTTTGTTGTTGGCGGTATGAGCTCTTGAAGCTCCGCCCTCTTCTTTAAAGGGGGCGGGGAGCAGCAGCTCATTTGCATTTAAAGGGACACACACAAAAACGGCGCATTTTTGCTCACCCTCAAAAAGTGACAATTTTAACATGATATAAAAAATAATCTGTGGGGTATTTTTGAGCTAAAACTACACACACACACACAAACACACACTCTTATTTTACATCTTGGGATCAATATCACATTTGTAATCATGCTGATATTTGGAGAGAAAAACGACTCTCAGTTTGATATTGATTAACTGTATTAAATGAGATAAATATAAAAGACATAGAGATATTTTTGCCCCTTATCTTGAATATTGAGGGCATTATAAATTATGATTTTAATACAGTATCACGCAGTGAAATGTGCGCTTTAAATACACAAGCGCACTAGTGTAACCCACTTTCAATGATCAAACTGAGTTCATGCAGCAGAACATGCAGGCGTCCGAATTACACAGAATCTGACAGAAGAACATGCTGAGAGGGGGGAAAAGACAGTATCCATGATGTGTGTGTGTGTGTGTGTGTGTGTGTGTGTGTGTGTGTGTGTTTGTGTGTGTGTGTGTGTGTGTGTTTGTGTGTGTGTGTGTAAATGAGGTGAAAACGAGCCGGTGTGGAGAGATGCAGTCTGGCAGGAGGACTAGCGGGAGAACCAGCGTGTCGTCCTGTAGAGCCTGAGGAGTCTCTCAAAGGTCTGTCATCATCTCACACTGTCACTGCACACACCATCTGCTCCCCTCAGATACCCACAATGCACTGTGCTCGACGCTATATATCGACGCTATATATCTGCACTCACTCACGTTTCCTATGTATGAAACTCTGTTGGGAACCGTCTCTGAAGAAGGACCGGAGCCATATCAACACAGCAGAACATCGGAGAGTTTATGGAGTAGTGCCACAAAGAAGCCACCCTAGCAACACCCAAGCAACCACACAAAACACCCTAGTAACTGCATAGTAACACCCAAGCAACTACCTACCAACCGTATAGCGACCACCCAAAATTGCCTAACAACTGCATAGTAATCACCACATTAGCAACTACATAGCAACCACCCAAAACACCCTAGCAACCACCTATAACACCCTAGAAACTGCATAGTAACACCCAGAACACTCTAAAAACTATCTACGAGTTCAATCACCCAGATCACCCTAGCAACCGCCTAGAACCTTCTAGCAACTGCATAGTTACACCCTAGCAACTACATAGCAACCACCCAAAACACCCTAGCAACCACCTATAACACCCTAAAAACTACATAACTACGCAACTACGCAACTACATAGCAACCATCCAGAACACACTAGCAACCACACAGCAACCATCCAGAACACCCTAAAAACTATCTACAATAGCAATCACCCAGAACACCCTGGCAACTGCATAGTAAACATCCAGAACACTATAGCAACCAAGTAGAACACTCTAGCAACTACGATAGCAATCACCCTGAACACCCTAGCAACCACCAAGAACACTCTAGCAACTGCATAGTAACACCCAGAACACACTAGCAACTGCATAGCAACCATCCAGAACACCCTAGAAACTACCTATAACACCATAGAAACTGTTTAGTAACACAGAGAACACCATAGCAACTACATAGCGACCACCCAGAACACACTTGCAACTACATAGCAACCATCCAGAACACCCTAAAAACTATCTACGATAGCAATCAACCAGAACACCCTGGCAACTGCATAGCAACCATCCAGAACACCCTAGAAACCACCTATAACGCCATAGAAACTGCATAGAAACACAGAGAACACCATAGCAACTACATAGCAACCACCCAGAACACCCTAGCAACTACATAGCAACCATCCAGAACACCCTAAAAACTATCTACGATCGCAATTACCCAGAACACCCTGGCAACTGCATAGTAACCATCCAGAACACTCTAGCAACCAAGCAGAACACTCTAGCAACTACGATAGCAATCACCCTGAACACCCTAGAAACCACCTATAACACCATAGAAACTGCATAGTAACACCCAGAACAACATAGCAACTACATAACAATCACCTAGAATACACTAGCAACTACATAGCAACCATCCAGAACACCCTTAAAACTATCTACGATAGCAATCACACAGAACACCCCAGCAACCAACCAGAACACCCTAGCAACTACATAGCAACCACCCAAAACACCATAGCAACCACCCAAACACCCTAGAAACTGCATAGTAACACCAAGAACACTCTAAAACTCACCCAGAACACCCAAGAAACCACCTAGAACACTCTAGCAACTGCATAGTTACACCCAAAATACCTTAGCAATTACATATCAACCACCCAGAACACCCTAGCAACTACATAGCAACCACCCATAACACACTAACAACTAAATAGCAACCACGCAAAACACCCTAGCAACTACATAGCAACCATCAAGAACACTCTAAAAACTATCTATGATAGCAATCACACAGAACACCCTGGCAACTGCACAGCAACCACCCGTAACATCCTAACAACTGCACAACAACCACCCAGAACACCCTAGCAACTTTACAGCAACCACCCAGAACACCCTAGCAACTTTACAGCAACCACCCAGAACACCATAACAGCTGCATAGTAACAACCACAGCACCCTAGCAACTGCACAGCAACCACCTGTAACATCCTAACAACTGTACAACAACCACCCAGAACACCCTAGCAACTGCACAGCAACCACCCGTAACATCCTAACAACTGCACAATAACCACCACCAGAACACCCTAGCAACTGCACAGCAACCACCCGTAACATCCTAACAACTGCACAATAACCACCACCAGTACACCCTAGCAACTGCACAGCAACCACCCGTAACATCCTAACAACTGCACAATAACCACCCAGAACACCCTAGCAACTGCACAGCAACCACCCGTAACATCCTAACAACTGCACAATAACCACCCAGAACACCCTAGCAACTGCACAGCAACCACCCGTAACATCCTAACAACTGCACAATAACCACCACCAGAACACCCTAGCAACTGCACAGCAACCACCCGTAACATCCTAACAACTGCAAAATAACCACCCAGAACACCCTAGCAACTTTACAGCAACTGCACAGCAACCACCCGTAACATCCTAACAACTGCACAACAACCACCTAGAACACCCTAGCAACTGCACAGCAACCACCCGTAACATCCTAACAACTGCACAATAACCACCCAGAACACCCTAGCAACTGCACAGCAACTGCACAGCAACCACCCGTAATATCCTAACAACTGCACAACAACCACCTAGAACACCCTAGCAACTGCACAGCAACCACCCGTAACATCCTAACAACTGCACAATAACCACCACCAGAACACCCTAGCAACTGCACAGCAACCATCCGTAACATCCTAACAACTGCACAATAACCACCCAGAACACCCTAGCAACTTTACAGCAACTGCACAGCAACCACCCGTAACATCCTAACAACTGCACAACAACCACCTAGAACACCCTAGCAACTGCACAGCAACCACCCGTAACATCCTAACAACTGCACAATAACCACCCAGAACACCCTAGCAACTGCACAGCAACCACCCGTAACATCCTAACAACTGCACAATAACCACCCAGAACACCCTAGCAACTTTACAGCAACTGCACAGCAACCACCCGTAACATCCTAACAACTGCACAATAACCACCCAGAACACCCTAGCAACTGCACAGCAACTGCACAGCAACCACCCGTAACATCCTAACAACTGCACAACAACCACCTAGAACACCCTAGCAACTGCACAGCAACCACCCGTAACATCCTAACAACTGCACAATAACCACCCAGAACACCCTAGCAACTGCACAGCAACTGCACAGCAACCACCCGTAACATCCTAACAACTGCACAATAACCACCCAGAACACCCTAGCAACTGCACAGCAACTGCACAGCAACCACCCGTAACATCCTAACAACTGCACAACAACCACCTAGAACACCCTAGCAACTGCACAGCAACCACCCGTAACATCCTAACAACTGCACAATAACCACCACCAGAACACCCTAGCAACTGCACAGCAACCACCCGTAACATCCTAACAACTGCACAATAACCACCCAGAACACCCTAGCAACTTTACAGCAACTGCACAGCAACCACCCGTAACATCC
>JARQWZ010005851.1:2500-22500 GCA_033150135.1 Gobio occitaniae | reverse complement strand
TAATTACACTTTACTATATATTCACATAGAGGACAGCTGATTTACATTATAATAATATTACACTATATTTATCACTATTACATTCACTTTAGTTTGTCTGTGTTTCATTTTCAAGGACTTTTAGTTTGCTCATCTTTGTTTCCTGTTCCCTTTTGTCATTAGTTACCATGGTTACTCATCATTTGATTAATTAGCACACCCGTGTGTGTGTGTGTGTGTGTGTGTGTGTGTGTGTTTAACTTCCTCTATATGACCCAGAAGTTGATCTTCTAATGGTGGTAAATCTTTCGTCTATGAGCGAGCACGTGTTGCCTCAAAAACGTTCTTTCCAGAAAAAGTTTATCCGATAAAAAGCCCAAAAAAGCTCCAATTACCCCGTGAGTCTCCCATGATGCAATGCACCTCACAGACCGTGCGGCTCGTCCCATTTCCGTATCTCCGGGGACGATCTCAGTGCACAAAGCGACTCCCTGAAAAAGAGGGAAACGCTGGAACTGATCTTCCCCATTTATCTCCTATTCTCTTTAAACAACAGGAACAATCTCCTCTCCAGCTGCGATCTCTCTCACACCGAGAACTAAAGACCACGACACATTCATACCAGCTGACCGCGAGTGACCCGGGACTTTCTCACTGCCTAAATCCCTGCGCAATCTACAGCTATAGTGACCCAGAATGCAACAATAAACGTGCAAATATGAAATATACAATCAAGTTGCATGCTTAAAGGGTTAGTTCACCCAAAAATGAAAATTCTGTCATTAATTACTCACCCTCATGTCGTTCGACACCCGTCAGACCTCCGTTCATCTTCAGACACAAATGAAGATATTTTAGTGTAAATCTGATGGCTCTGAAAGGCCTCCATTGGCACAATGCACGGTTCACTCTCAAGACCCTTAAAAGCTACTAAAGACGTCGTTACAAAGTCCATCTCACTACAGTGGTTCTACAATAACTTTATGAAGCGGCGAGAATAGTTTTTGTGCGCAAAAAAACCCTAAATAACGACTTATATAGTGATGACGATTTCAAAACACGGCCTCATGAAGCTTCGAAGCGTTATGAATCAGTGAGTCGATTCATGATTCGGATCGCGTGTCAAACTGCTGAAATTTGGCGATTCAAACTGCTGAATCGACTCACTGATTCATAACGCTTCGAAGCTTCATGAGGCCGTGTTTTGAAATCGTCATCACTATATAAGTCGTTATTTAGGGTTTTTTTGCGCACAAAAACTATTCTCGCCGATTCATAAAGTTATTGTAGAACCACTGTAGTGAGATGGACTTTGTAACGACGTCTTTAGTACCTTTTAAGGGTCTTGAGAGTGAACCGTGCCATTGAGCCAATGGAGGCCTTTCAGAGCCATCAGATTTACACTAAAATATCTTCATTTGTGTCTGAAGATGAACGGAGGTCTGACGGGTGTCCAACGACATGAGAGTGAGGAATTAATGACAGAATTTTCATTTTTGGGTGAACTAACCCTTTAAAAATGCAAATGTTTCCCAATTGCATGAACTGATATAAAGATGCAAACACCCTTTATATACTTCAGCTCCAGTTGTCATGCTGAAAGGTCAATTTGAGTGCAATGCATTGTGGGGAAATAATATTCAGTGCTATACAGATACTGAAAATCCCCACGATGCGCACCGCAGAGATCAACAACAGGGACAGATCTCTTCCCTGAAATATCAGCACGCAAGACGTTCCCTTAAAGTAATAGCTTGGACTGGTGCATTATTGATGAATTAAAGGCCATTTGACGGCGTTTTTGAGAGGCTAAGTGATTCCCTTGAAGCCCAAGGCAACGCAGCGCAAGGGGGATTTGATTCGCTCTCCAGTACATGTGAGCTCTTCCACCCTTTCTCTGCGCAGTCATGTAGACTCGAGGGGATCGGGACGTCCCAGATCAACCAAACCTCCCATTAGCCTCGGTGTGATTCTGCTGGATCTCAGTAGAGATCTTAACACTGATGATTTCTGCCATCTTGCTCCGCATTTACTCCCAAAATCCTGCATTTTCAGTGTCATATGGTGGGGAGGGGATACTAGCTAGCATTGCACTATGCATTTGTTCAATCATGAATCCACTCACAAACTCCCATTTGTTGCTTTACGGTCAACAAATAAACTTAAAGGATTAGTTCACTTTTAAATAAACTTTTGCTGATATTTTACTCACCCCCATGTCATCCAAGATGTCCATGTCTTTATTTCTGCAGTCGAAAAGAAATTAAGTTTTTTGATGAAAACATTCCAGGATTTTTCTCTATATAATGGACTTCAATGGGCTCCAAACGGTTCAAATGACAGTTTCAGTGCAGCTTCAAAGGGCTTAAAACAATACCAGATGATGAATAAGGGTCTTATCTAGACAAACCATCAGTTTCTGTGAGAAACCCAGCAGTATTTATGCTATTATTTTTTTTTTATCATCTCTGAGCTCCGCCATAACTTCCGCTAAGTGAGGTCAAAATACGAGCATGGTCATAGATGTATACGTAGATGCCTCATTAGCGCTTGCACGGATCAATATAATGAGGCATCTACGATCGATACATCTATGACCACGCTCGTATTTTGACCTCACTTAGCGGAAGTTATGGCGGAGCTCAGAGATGATCACGTTCGTCTGATAAGAGGTAAAATAATAGCATAAATACTGCTGGGTTTCTCGCAGAAACTGATGATTTGGCTAGATAAGACCGTTATTCATCATCTGGTGTCGTTTAAAGCCGTTTGAAGCTGCACTGAAACTGTCCTTTGAACCGTTTGGAGCCCATTGAAGTCCATTATATAGAGAAAAATCCTGGAATGTTTTCATCAAAAACCTTAATTTCTTTTCGACTGCAGAAAGAAAGACATGGACATCTTGGATGACATGGGGGTGAGTCAATTATCAGCCAAAGTTTATTTAAAAGAGAACTAATCCTTTAAATGAAAATGTATTCTATTGTGCAACATTCACAATTTAATAATTGGCTCAGATTCAATTCAGTGTGAATTCAGTGAACAAAAAAACAAACAATTGAATCACCATTATACACTTTATATTTATATACTTTTATAAATATCATAGTCAGGACATTCACAGGCAGCACGTTCTCTTTTGATTTGTCGCTCTTAATCTATATATATACACACACACACCGATCAGGCATAACATTATGACCACTGACAGGTGACGTGAGTAATACTGATGATCTCTGTTAGTGGGTGGGATATATTAGGCAGCAAGTGAAAATTTTTTCCTCAAGAGTTGATGTGTTTGAAGCAGGAGAAATGGGCAAGCGTAAGGATTTGAGCGAGTTTGACAAGGGCAAACAAACCAAATGTGGGACGATTACTAAGTTTGTGTGGGACAATGTGGGACATGTTACCAACACTAAAACATAACCTGAAACTGTTGTATAATCTTTATTGTCATTTAAATTCTACATCACTGAGCCCAAAGGCAGCAGGAATCATGCAGATAACTATTTTTTAAACAGTTCTGACCAAGTCCAACTAAAATCCAATAAAATAAATAATGAACAAATAAAATATAAAACAACATGAAATTAGTTAATTGACAGTCTTATATATTAATGTATATTATATATTAAGAATATAACCAATTTACCAAATTATCCATTCGTTTTCTAACAGGAAACTGTTAAATATAGGTGAAAGACGATGCAGCAAAAATAATAAATAAAATGCTTTCTTAAAAAGGCAAAAGAATGCATGCATGTTTTCTTAATATCATAATTAAAAACCAACAGACTGATGAAAATGCGGGACCTTTTCTCAATACGCGACGTGCGGGACAAGGGGTGAAAATGCTGATCTCAATCCAATCGAGCATCTGTGGGATGAGCTGAACAAGCAAGTCCGATCCATGGAGGCCCCACCTCACAACTTACAGGACTTAAAGGATCTGCTGCTAACATCTTGGTGCCAGATACCACAGCACACCTTCAGGGGGACCAACACAATATTAATGTCATGTCTGATCGGTGTATATTTAAATTGTGGTATTTCAAACGTATTATTATCATCTAATGCCCTTATGTTGTGTATGATGATTTTATTCACACTTAAGGCGAGACACGGCAGATGAAAATATCGTTTTTTCATGCATTGGTCAATTTTGAGATTTTGGGCCAGTTTGCTCCCTTAACATGTAAGCTTTCATGTCAAAATAAAAAAAATGTCAACAATACACATTAAGGTGGTTATTTCATTATATTTTGTCACCGTCCGCCTTTAGATTTCTACCCCAAATCATCAAAAGTTATTCTAGCGCGATCTCTCGTGCCGTCTCCATTCACAGAAACAGGTCATGCTTGGTCTCATTATAAAGCTCTCAGTCTCACAGACAGCGCTGGCCACTCCAAATATGGACATTTCCTTTGTAGAACTAACCAACCGCGAAAGTTTGCAGCCGAAAACCGATTGATTGGTCGATGTGAATTTCTCACGCGCTGCCGCTGGCTTGTGTATTCTCCACCTGAGAGAAAGTGCAGACAAGCTGAAATCAGCTCATAAACGCTCACAGAAAAGACCAAGTAGCAAGAGCTAGTAAAAAGAAAGTAAACAACAACAGATTAGACGACGAAACCCCGTCAGAATTAGATTCAAATAGTTATAGATGGACATTTACAACAAACAGGGACAGTTCATCTGCAGTTTTTGTGACTGGTGTTTGTTAAGGTAGTTATCTTAAGGTAGTTCTCTAATAGCTATTGCTATTAATAATTTATTCATTTATCAATTTCCATGCGTTTTAAATATTATAAACTACTGATATTAATTAACTGAATATATATATTTAGTTTGTAGGTTGGGGGTTTTATAGAAATATATGCAGTTATACAGTATAAAACTTTAAAGGCCATTTTCTCACACTCAGAGTCAGATATATCCACTTCAGTAGCATCTACAAGCACCAACTTTTGCAGTATTATACTGAACTTCTGAAGGCTTTTCCCGAGGGATTTGTTCATATATCATTCCTATCCTGAGTTATTGGTCCTTTAACTCCAAAAAACACGGCAAAAATTGATTTTTTAAGGCTATTGTCAGTATTCTCTAATTTACTAAAGCACAACATAAGATATCCAGAATCCTCTCTGTTAAAGCCCTCTCATCTAATAGGTCAACAAATACAAGCAAGAATTTTAAACATGGTCCAATTTCCAGATTTTGTCTTTGGAAAAGTATGCAAATGAGCATATATTTAAGTATATAAGGCCTCATTTGCATATTAAAACATTAATTTACACAAAACTTGTAATACATTTTTTTCTTATGTTTATGCCAGTAATAAACTGGAGAAGTTTCACAGTGATATCTTGTAATTAAAAAAAATTCCCTATTCACCTGTGGCGTCTCGCCTTAAAAAAACACTTTTCTGAATTGCTTGATGATTAATAGCATCAATAAAACTTTTAAAAACATCACATTTAGGGCACTTTCCGAGCTGTGTTATGCCAAGACCAATTCAAATGAATTGAATCCTGCAGGAAACCCAGAATCCACCCCGTTAGATCCCGTCACGGCCGTTACACCGCCGTCAATATTTCAGCACGTGTGAGTTTAATTAGATGAGGATGTAATTGGATTTGCTCCACTGTACTTCTCAAATGAACATATCAAAGATTTAAGCACATATAAAACGACCGCTTCCATTATCGCCCCAGTTCTGTTGTGAAGAAGTAATGAAGCCCTGAAGACCAGCAGTTATTCCACTGAAGCTGATCCTCAAGCGTCTTTGAAGTGTCCTTCAGTCTGGACAAACCCGTCCGCTTATCTTCCCCTGTCACCTGAACATCGATTCGGAATCAATGAGCTTCCGCCGATATATCCTGATCATCATTATCTCCTGCAGCATCAGAAACACTCAGAAAGACTCGATATCCAGTTTGAAAACACCTACATGTGAGCCTGAAGAAGGAGCTTTATGAAGAGGAAAAGTGGACGAATATTCTTACATGCACTAGGGGAAACTAGGGAATCGCGTAATCCAGTCATGAAAACGGAATTTGTCCATTTTTTTTATGAATAAATCAAAGGTAGGTCAGCACAGTTCAATCAAATTGCGATATATTCATGTATTTGTGAATATTAAATGACAAAAGAATCCTGCCTGTTCTGTGTGTTTCTGTGAGAATTAATGTTTGATTTCCCACACACACACACACACACTTCCCCTACCCATCACACACACACACACACACACACACACACACACACACACACACACACACACACACACACACACACACACACACACACACACACACACACACACACACACACACACACACACACTACCCCTACCCCTTACCCTACCCATCACACACAAACACACACACACACACACTACCCCTAAACCTACCCATCACACACACACACACACACACACACACACACACACACACACACTACCCCTACCCCTTACCCTACCCATCACACACAAACACACACACACACACTACCCCTAAACCTACCCATCACACACACACACACACACACACACACACTACCCCTAAACCTACCCATCACACACACACACACACACACACACACACACACACACTACCCCTAAACCTACCCATCACACACACACACACACACACACACACACACACACACACTACCCCTAAACCTACCCATCACACACACACACACACACACACACACACACACACTAACCCTAAACCTACCCCTCACACACAATACCCCTAACCCTACCCATCACACACACACTACCCCGACCCCTAACCCATACATTTCACACACGCACACACACACACACACACACACACACACACACACACACACACACACACACACACACACACACACACTCGCACACATTACCCCTAAACCTTCCCACACACACACACACACACACTACCCCTAAACCTACCCCTCACACACACACACACACACACTACCTCTAAACCTACCCATCACACACACACACACGCACACACACACACTCAATTAGCCACTCACTATATGACTCACCTATATGAGGACATGAACGCATGTACGTAAATGTATTTCATAAGGCCCAAAACACGTAATTTTTGTAAAATTTTTTATAAATTGTTGTTCGATTGTATAACCTTCATGATTTAAAAAAATTTGACATATTTTTTTATTAATACAATTTAATTTAATTAAAATGGAGTTCAAAAAATTGAAAAAAAATTGAATCCAGGAAAATTTTAACGGAATTTGGAAAATAAAATAAGATGCATTTCACAGGGCCCATGCTTTTTGATTCCTAAAATTTAAAGGTGCAGTGTGTAAATTTTAGCAGCATCTAGCGGTGAGGTTGTGAATTGCAATCGACCAGTCATACGGTGGCCGACACAGGACAAAAATGTCGTCTGTAGAAAAGTTTGTCCCTTTAGGGCCACTGTAGAAACATGACGGCACAAAATGGCGGCTTTACTGTAAGGGGACCCGCGGTGTGTGTAGATATAAACGGCTCATTCTAAGGTAATAAAAACATAACGGTTCATTATGTAAGGTCTTAATACTCCACTGAAAACATAGTTATGTGTATTATATTACATTTCTGTTCATAGATCCTCATAAATACTACACACTGCACCTTTAAAATGGAGTCCAAAAAGACGAAAACGAATAAATATACAAAATTGGATGATAAAATAGGGCCCTTTTTCGAGCAACCAATTTTCCTAGAAGCACATTCACATCAAACAGCCAGAGTTGAACACACTTTGTACCATTTCAATAACATACAGATCACGAACAACACATAGTATCGACTCGACATCAGGCAAATCAAGCTTAGCATTCCCTAAAATGCTAATTGTGAACCAAAGCAGATGTGAGTAATGTCAGATCAATGCAGGTCTGTCAGAAAGCAAACGCCCTGCCAACGCTTCCATCAACCCCAACTACACTTCCATTCATGACTGCCAAACACACTTTCATCTCATAGCGTCATTAATATCGATGTTAGCGAACTCTTCACGATAAAAAGCTGGCACCGCTAAGGTCCAAAACCCACACTAGAGCGCTCAGGTGCTGGAGAGAGGACGGGCGAACAGCTGACACGACCATTATTACAGCCTTCAGAACGCCTCAACACTTAAAGAGCTTTTTTTTATACATCTACTCCAAAGTTTAAGCCCAAATGATGAAGGGAAGTAGTAAAAAAGGCACTTAACAGGATAATGTGCAATCTTTGGGGATAAAAGCTAACCTTTCTTACCTTTCTGGGAAGCAAAATTACAGTGGAGGAGCATAAATTATCGAAGCGGTTTCTGACAAGACACTGTTTCAATGCTGTTCAAATCTGTACGGACAATCCTGTTGACTAGAGGGAATTATTAAGTCGATTGCCGCTGCTTTATTAAACGTGGATTTAGTTCACTTAGTTTAACCCCGGAAGGCATTTTTAGAGTGGCATACACAAAAGTAAAGACTTGCAAGGAGAGTCAAAATTTCATTACATTTGGACATTCCCATGCTGAGAAACTGCCAATAAAAGACAAAAACATCCATCATTTTTTGTTATAATGTTACATATCGTTCGTATTTGACATAAGGTAGCAGGAAGATTCTTTTTTGATGAAATTCCCCTACATGTGAGCTGCATCTGGATAAAAGTTTGTGGTGATTGCATAAAGTAATCAAACGTTACAGCATTTGGAACCAAGGTAGCCTTTTTGTTTAGTCCTTGACGCCCCCTAATGGGCATTTCTAAGATTATTGTCCCTCCGTGAGGAATATCTTGTGATCGACGCAATGGATTGTTTTGATGTTTGGACTCATTTTAATCGTGAGAATCTGCTGTAAAATCTACAATTTTCTATGATCGAAGCATGTTTCATGAAGTTACGAGTGAAAACAAGAATATTTACATATGGGTCTTGTGGGAACTTCATGTACAAAAACTCGCTCAAGTTTAGTCAAAGCCCAAAACAATTATGCCTGTTCAACTTTGTGAGACCTTTCAAAAGACATATGACACATGACTGATCTGAGATGTGACATATTACAGTACATAGTACAAAAAAGTATTTCATAAGTATAATTTTTTTTACATTTATCAGCATAACTCAGCACTACTTGGGAGTTAATCAAATTGACTACATGCATTGTAAAGTTCATACTTTGTATGAAGGATACACAGAGTCAAAAGCAACCAAATCAAAATCAAAATATCATAATCAAAAGCAACCAAATGACTCACAATGGAATCAGAATCAAGTTGAGACCTTGTGTATCATAATAAAATTAATTAATTTAAAAAAATGAATCACAATGGAATCAGAATCAAGTTGAGAGCGTGTGAATCATAATCAAAAACACTAAATGAATCACAACGGAATCAGAATCAAGTTGAGAGCTTGTGAATCATAATCAAAAACACCAAATGACTCACAATGGAATCAGAATCAAGTTGAGAGCTTGTGTATCATAATAAAATACATTAATTTAAAAAAATGAATCACAATGGAATCAGAATCAAGTTGAAAGCTTGTGAATCATAATCAAAAACACCAAATGACTCACAATGGAATCGGAATCAAGTTGAGAGCTTTTGAATCATAATCAAAAGCCACCAAATGACTCACAATGGAATCAGAATCAAGTTGAGAGCTTGTGTATCATAATAAAATACATTAATTTAAAAAAATGAATCACAATGGAATCAGAATCAAGTTGAAAGCTTGTGAATCATAATAAAAAAATACCAAATGACTCAATGGAATTAGAATCAAGTTGAGAGCTTTTGAATCATAATCAAAAGCAACCAAATGACTCACAATGGAATCAGAATCAAGTTGAGAGCTTGTGTATCATAATAAAATAAATATATTTTAAAAAATGACTCACAATGGAATCAGAATCAAGTTGAGAGCTTGTGAATTATAATCAAAAAACACCAAATGACTCAATGGAATCAGAATCAAGTTGAGAACTTGTGAATCATAATTAAAAAACACCAAATTAATCACAACTGAATGGGAATCAAGTCGAGAGCTTGTGAATCATAATCAAAAACAACCAAATGAATCACAATGGAATGGGAATCAAGTTGAGAGCTTGTGAATCATAATCAAAAGCCACCAAATGACTCACAATGGAATCGGAATCAAGTTGAGAGCTTGTGAATTATAATCAAAAAACACCAAATGACTCAATGGAATCAGAATCAAGTTGAGAACTTGTGAATCATAATTAAAAAACACCAAATTAATCACAACTGAATGGGAATCAAGTCGAGAGCTTGTGAATCATAATCAAAAACAACCAAATGAATCACAATGGAATGGGAATCAAGTTGAGAGCTTGTGAATCATAATCAAAAGCCACCAAATGACTCACAATGGAATCGGAATCAAGTTGAGAGCTTGTGAATCATAATAATAAAAAAAAAAGAATCACAATGTAATCGGAATCAAGTTGAGAGCTTGTGAATCATAATCAAAAAACATCAAATTACTCACAATGGAATCGGAATCAAGTTGAGAGCTTGTGAATCATAGTCAAAAGCCACCAAATGAATCACAACGGAATCGGAATCAAGTTGAGAGCTTGTGAATCAAAATTATAAACAACCAAATGACTCACAATGGAATCAGAATCAAGTTGAGAGCTTGTGAATCATAATCAAAAACAACCAAATGACTCACAATGGAATCAGAATCAAGTTGAGAGCTTGTGAATCATTATATAAAAAATAAAAAAAAACACCAAATGACTCACAATAGAATCTGAATCAAGTTGAGAGGTTGTGAATCCTAATCAAATTAGAAATCATTGTCGTTTGGTGAGATTTGAAATTACGTGCTATTTTAACAAGTTAACAAGCAAGTTAGTCGATTCTGACAAACATGCTTTTAACGTAGAATAATGTGCACTAATGATTAGTTCCTTTTAAGACAAGAAAAATGCATTAAGAAATGATTGTTTTTGATTTAAGGGAAATAAAGATTTCCTCCCAGAGCACGGGTCAGTAGAAGTGAGACTTTGAACAGTACGGGACATACAGTAAAATCTTCTCAAGAGATGTGACCTCTTTTTATTTTCCAAATCCAATTTACGGCACACTATAGACTAACCCACTTTCACTTCTGCCTTGTATCTCACACATACAGACGGATACAACGTTATTCATGGACAACAAGGAAGCTGGAAGTGTGTAGAAACTTAAAGATGCGCATCGAACCAGACCACAGAGACGGATTTGTTAGTTTGTTTCTTTCCAGGCAATAACCCACGACCCCTCCGAGTTCCCCTGATCAGTGAACATGGGCGTCTCTCAGTCATAACCCTGATTTATGAACAGTCAAATCACTCAACGTCAAGCAGAGAACAAACACATCTAAAACACATTATCTCACATCCGACGCATTCATCTTCATTTTTCAACGGCTCATTTTTTACCGCTGAGTTCAGTCAACGCAACGTTGACAATAGATGAGAGTAAATGTTCTGCTGCTCAGGAAGCCGTCATTAGGACGCGTTATGATATGAATAATAAGCGAACAAGAGTCGACTTACCTATGATGGCAATTAAGACGCCCACCGAACATGAAAGAGAAAGAAAAAGAGAGAATTAGTGTTATAGACACTCATTTATCTTCTGTCTTGCTGAATTTATACACAAAATGTCTCAAACACAACAATAAACCAAAGTTGGTTACACTTTATTTTAAGGTATACATTTAAGTAATGAGTAATATTAAAGGGTTAGTTCACCCAAAAATGAAAATTCGGTCATTAATTACTTCCCCTCATGTCGTTGGACACCCGTCAGACCTCCGTTCATCTTCAGAACACAAATGAAGATATTTTAGTTGAAATCTGATGGCTCTGAAAGGCCTCCATTAGCACAATGGCACTTTACACTCTCAAGACCCTTAAAAGGCACTAAAGACGTCGTTACAAAGTCCATCTCACTACAGTGGTTCTACAATAACTTTATGAAGCGACGAGAATAGTTTTTGTGCGCAAAAAAACCCTAAATAACGACTTATATAGTGATGACGATTTCAAAACACGGCCTCATGAAGCTTCGAAGCGTTATGAATCAGTGAGTCGATTCATGATTCGGATCGCGTGTCAAACTGCTGAAATTTGGCGATTCAAACTGCTGAATCGACTCACTGATTCAACGCTTCGAAGCTTCATGAGGCCGTGTTTTGAAATCGTCATCACTATATAAGTCGTTATTTAGGGTTTTTTTGCGCACAAAAACTATTCTCGCCGATTCATAAAGTTATTGTAGAGCCACTGTAGTGAGATGGACTTTGTAACGACGTCTTTAGTACCTTTTAAGGGTCTTGAGAGCGTAAAGTGCCATTGAGCTAATGGAGGCCTTTCAGAGCCATCAGATTTACACTAAAATATCTTCATTTGTGTCTGAAGATGAACGGAGGTCTGACGGGTGTCGAACGACATGAGGGGAAGTAATTAATGACAGAATTTTCATTTTTGGGTGAACTAACCCTTTAATGAACTACATGTACTTACTATAAGGCATGTAATTATGCCTAATTTATTGTTATTACTATAGTAAATACATGTAAAGTGTAACAAGGACACAAAATAAAGTGTTACCCCAAGAGCATCAACTTTAAAAAAAAATCAAACCGACTAGATTTTTACATTTCCTGAAGAAAATGTCAGTGTGTGTCCAGAATAATGACAAAGTTTAGTAGTTAAAAGCTGATCCTCGGATATTTATCACCACACAGACCACAGCGACACATGATGAGCATTAAAACACGAGGGAGAATGTGTGTGAAGGTCTCTAAAGTAAATCCATATACTGTACATTCTCAAAACTGTACTTACTGCACATGCATTACAGAATGCATGTATTTAAAGACACACATTAATCAATTTCTAAAATAACTGCAATCTAACTCTATATCTGAGGGAGTTACATATATATATCAGTGATAATATTATTGTATTTCACATAAAAGGCTGTATTAGTTTACATACAATTTGTACATATGAGTTCTTAAAATACACATAAAACGTAATTCATCTGCTTGCTAAAACGGAGTTAGCTTAAATATCACAGAAATACAGTTTTTCCCAGTAATTGGACAGAGTAGACTATGGCAGACCATCACTAAATCACAATAATCGAAAATAATACTTAAGGTCAGGAATCTGATATTTTCATTTGAAAGCCACGTTTCTAGCATCTGTAAAACTGCATTCTTCCATCTTAAAAATATATCTAAATGACGACAAATGCTGAAGATTTAGTTGATGTGTTCATGACCTCAAGGCTAGATTATTGTAATGCTCTACTGGGTGGTTGCCCTGCTAGCTTAATAAACAAACTCCAGCTGGTCCAAAACGCAGCAGCTTGAGTTCTTATTAAAACCAAGAAGTATGACCATATTAGCCCAGTTCTGTCAACACTGCACTGGCTGCCTATTAAACATTGTATACATTTTACAATCTTGCAAATTACTTACAAAGCTCTAGATGGTTTAGCTCCAGTGGTTCCCAACCTTTTTTACTCGAAGGCCCCATTCCTCTCCGAATAAATACTGCAAGGCCCACCGACCCCCGCCAATGTTATTTACAAAAAATAATAATAATCACGATATATTAACATTCAGTGTTCTTTTTTGCAAACATACTTTGCAGTCATTCTTTACAACTTACTCTGCTCAGTTATACAGTACAATACGTACAAATAAACAAAAGTCAACCTGCCATACCAAACAAGACCACAGGGAGATGCCAAATGACCTCAAAGAACTACTATACGGGTCCATTCATAATTAATAAACAATAAAATGCAAATTAAAAATAAATTGATTCTGAATGTGTGGAAACTTAGCCATCTGAAGTCGATGTCATCAGTGAACAGTTCCTCTCATATGGAGCTGATGCCCATGTAACACCACTGATACGCACAAACTTCTCCAAAGCACACTTCTTTGATATTTAATCAAATAAACTGTCAAATCATAGGGAAATATATGCTTTATTTCATTAGGATACTGTATGGGCTCTTATACAAAATATGCTAGAATTAAATGTGTCATAGCTGATAGAACACTGATGAGAATATTGCTTGAGAATATATTTACAGAGATAATATTAGAGATTAGAGATATAATATTATAGATTTATGCATTATGCGTTGCCATTGATGACGGCCATTATAAGGAAGGAAATTCCACAGAATCTAGCTTAAAACAGTGCTTAGAGCTGCTTGATTTATTTTTTGTTTGTTGATTTTCAAAAATAAATTGATAACCGTGATAATTTGGTTCACTAATACGTACATATCATACTTGCCTGTTGAGAGGAGTTTATTTCAGCATCATATAAAATCAACAATAATGATAATAATAATATTAAAGCAAACACAGCTCTGGTATCGGAATAGTATCGGTATCGGCCGATATCCAAATTCAGGTATCGGGATCGGAAATGAAAAAATGTGGATCGGTGCATCCCTAATTACAATCGTCACCCAAACAAAACTTTATTCAGTGATCCGAGAGCGCACATACACAGTTTGCACATCAATTATAACGGACACGCCCGTTCCTAACGTATGTGTAACAGGGTTAAAAAGAACATAAAATGTATATAGTAATATTGTGTGAATTTCATAAAATAAGGCATTGGTGTGTATGCATTGGTGTTCGAAGGCTCCCCTCCTGTGGCTATAAATGGTACTGCAGATGTTGTATTTTGTCACTCTTCTCTAGCCATACCGCAGCAGATTTGAGTGTCGATGCTGCGGGTATGTGCTATTTTTACACGCTCCAACTCATTAACAGATTAAATATAAAAATGATATATTTTAAGTGAATCTTTTCGATGCAATATATTTCATACATGTATTTGAACATATATATAATGCATTTAACACTTTAACACGGTTGTTGAGAAAGTTATAAAATGTACTGAATTTCCATGTGCGTCACACGTGTGAGCACGAGTTCATTTATTGTGATGATTGCGTCGGTCTAAACAATCTGACAATTATTTGTATTATGAGTTGAGTGAATTGTATTGAGTGAAGAGTGTAATTTCTATCCTTCTAGTCTTTTATGAATGTCTGCAGTCTTCAGCCAAAGTGTAATACTTTCTTCTTGTCTGTCCAAAAAGGTATGTAGCTTTTGTGTGTATTCTGTTATAAATGTTAACAAATTGTACTTAGCAAATAATGAAGAGTTACATATATATTGTCACGTTTAACACATTGTAAATTGTGTTTAATAAGAATATGAGTTTAGCTGTATGGCAGCAGATTTGAGTGTCGATGCTGCGGTCTTTTATGAATGTCTGCAGTCTTCAGCCAAAGTGTAATACTTTCTTCTTGTCTGTCCAAAAAGAAAGATAAACTCAAGTTGAACCCCCATTTGTGAGTGTGTCCTTCCACATCCGTTACATATGTCACAGCAATCGTCTTTACCTTCATTACAACCATCAACCATGAAAACTTTTTAGCGACTTTGGTAACAAAACCTAAATAATATAATATGAACAGAACACAGTCCAGCGGGGGCAGGGGGGGGGGGGGGGTTGCAATCTCGGGTTCGGTCCAGGCATTCAAACCAAGGGTGAAAGCATCCTAAATGTCACTAAACTCATTACATTAGTATTGTCAAACTCAGGAAACCACTCTTCTTCACTCAATAAAAGCATCTCGTTTGCCCGCATTCTCCACCACAATTCACACTGAACCATATGCCAAATTCGCCTACCCTTTAGCTCAGAGACGAGGGGGTATTAGCACACTTTTCCAGCGAGGGTGATCTAACAGTCTGAAAAATCTGGAAAATCCTTTCAGACGCACAGAAAACCCTGGCAGAATATATCAGTAATCATACTTTAAGTGTCTAATGGAGTTTTAGCTTGAATAACCCGGTCAAGTGGCTCTAAAGTGTGATTTAGGCTTGAGTGGATCTCTCAGGAGCAATGTCTCTAAAATGTTGAGTCCGCAGCGGGAACGAGACTCATCAAACATGATGGATGTTAGCGAGTGCATTTATGTATAATTGGACAGAATTTCACTTAAGAGAAATGAACAGAAAGGCAGATAAATTACTCTCAGATCATTCGTTTGGCATTTAAAATGCTAAAAAATGACCCACATTCAAATGATTTTGTTCTTAGGTAATAGTGATAACAGGAAGTTGTCAAGCGTTGCTCAAAGTTAGTTTACTGAAAGTATCTTCAAAGTGTACTTTCATGAACTAAACGTCAGCTGGAAGCATTTAGCTAGTAAACTAACAGTATACCATAAGTTAACGTGTTGTATAGTTGCAATACTAAAGAAACACTCAGATCTAAACAAGTTATGCACTCACAGTTTACTACAACACTTAAAATACACTTCTCCCACGCCCAAATATGGCATAAATAACATATCCAAAATAAAAATGTTGGTGCTCACATATAGTTAGAAGCCAACACTTGAGAGTTTACAGTTCAAGACTCAGAATGACTGTTATTAACCCTCTGGAGTCTGAGCTCTTTTGTGGCCCTTTAGAAGTTTTGACATGCTTTGACATTTGTGTTTTTTTCAGTTGCTTATAAACACATTAATGGCAAAAGTATAATTCCACTGTATTCAGCACAAACTGGGCTACCCATGCTTGTATTTTGAGAGAAAAATGTTTATGCACGGTTTTTGTAAAAACACGTAAAACGCCTCAAAACACACAGTAGATATGTGTCCACAAGACTTTTGACTCCAGGGTGTATTTGCATAGAGTTTTTGCTTTAAACTGATGTGAGAATCATTGAGCCTACTCATTCACATAAAACAATATATTCATTTACAATTTGTAAGACAGTTTCTCTCCACAAAGCCAATATGCGAGGAGGCGTGATAGCTAATGAATAATGATGAGATAACACCTGAGATAACAAAAGAACATAATAGCCTGCATAATGAGCTGCATAATGACATGAGCTTCAGGTAGGCCTATGTGACAGAGAGCAACAGAGCAAAGTTTTTAATTTATTTAAATTTTATTTTGGTAGTTTATTTTATTTGGAATATAATCAACAAAGGCCTATTATATTTTAAATGATCAGAAGATTTGACTACACTGCAAAAAATGCTCTTCTTATTTGGTATTTTTTCTTGTTTCCAGTCCAAATATTTAAAATTCTTAAATCAATATCGAGAAAAAAAATATTAAGAATATGTTATTAAGTGTAAAAAAATATATGATGTGGCTGTGTTATAGAAACACAATGTAGCTGATTTTTATGAAACATTTGTGTTTACATTAATTCTGACCAAGATGGGCATTGTGACATTATTTTTGCGTGTATTGAAGGGTTAAAAGAAATGAACGAATAAATGTCATCTTACTTCTTCATTTGGAAATGGGTAGTTGACAAATATGGCAGTAAAAATGCTTTTTTTAAAACCACTTTTAAAGAAAAAAATGATTATTCTGTAGTGCACTATTCTGTAAAGTCACTAACTTTGTCAATTCTTTCTCTGTTTTTTGAACATTTTTACTGTAATGTTTGTGACATTGCAACAATTAAGAATATAGTGGTGTCGCACCAAAAGACAACAACACTTAACACTTTGATAGTGGTTACAAAAAAGTTAAATATTTGAACAATTCTGAGACGCAAACTTGCCACAAGCACATCATGAGCTTCAGAAACAAGACCTTAAAGGGGGGATGAGTTTTTTACACTGTTAAAAACTTAGAGTCTCATGCTAAACATGGACAAAGTAAAAAAAAAAAAAACAGCTGGACGTATTTCTGTGGCCAAAAATAATCCTTATCTCATATGAGATCCATCTCTCTGTCTGTCCATCCATCCATCCATCCATCATCCATTCATCCATTCTTCCATCCATCCATCCATCTATCCATCCATCCATCCATCTATCTTCCATCATCCATTCATACATCCATCCATCCATCCATCCATCTATCTTCCATCATCCATTCATACATCCATCCATCCATCCATCCATGCATCTCTCTGTCTGTCTGTCTGTCTGTCATCTATCTATCTATCTATCTATCTATCTATCTATCTATCTATCTATCTATCTATCTATCTATCTATCTATCTATCTATCTATCTATCTATCTATCTATCTATCCACTCATCCATCCATTCGTCTGTCTGTCCGTCCATCCATCCACTCATCCATCCATCCATCCATCCATCCATCCATCCATCCATCCATCCATCCATCCATCCATCCATCATCCATTCATCCATCCTTCCATCTATCATCCATTTATCCAATCTTACATCCATCCATCCATCCATCTATCTATCTATCTATCTATCTATCTATCTATCTATCTATCATCCATCCATCCGTCTGTCTGTCCGTCCAACCATCCACTCAACTATCCATCCATCTCTCTTTCTGTCCATCCATCCATCCACCATCCATCCATCCATCCATCCATCCATCCCATCCATCCATCCATCCCATCCATCCATCCATCCATCCATCCATCCATCCATCCATCCATCCATCCATCCATCCATCCATCCATCCATCCATCCATCCATCTATCTATCTATCTATCTATCTATCTATCTATCTATCTATCTATCCATCTATCTATCTATCTATCTTTCCACTCATCCATCATACATCCATCCATCTCTCTGTCAGTCTGTCCATACCACTCATCCATCCATCCATCTCTCTGTCTGTCATCTATCTATCTATCTATCTATCTATCTATTTATCTATCTATCTATCTATCTATCTATCTATCTATCTATCTATCTATCTATCTATCTATCTATCTATCTATCTATCTATCTATCTATCTATCTATCTATCTATCTATCTATCTATCTATCTATCTATCCACTCATCCATCATACATCCATCCACTCATCCACTCATCATCCATCCATCCATCCATCCATCCATCCATCTCTCTGTCTGTCTGTCATTCAGAAACATGACCTTAAATGGGGTCCTTTAATTAAACCTGTCAGTTTAATTGCCTGATTTAAACTCAGGATATGGTTTTCATTCACACAAAGACTTTCAGAAATATATGGATGAAAAAAATGATTGCCATTTACTAAAATATTTATTAACATTTGCAGCTTTTCTTTTTTTAATTAATAAAAGTTGTAATTTATTGAATGATGCTTGAGACAGTCACGCCATAGGACAATTTGAGATGTGGCTCAAAATAAAAAATAAACAAATTATAATTTTACATCAACAGGTCGATGTAAGACAAAGAAATGTGAAAAATATCATGTCACTTCAAAAACTCATACAAATTTCGGAATAAAACAATTTGGGAATTAATTTTCTGAAATGTTATGTTTAGATATGCAAATGTGGCACTGCCTAATTAAATATGCACTCATTTGCATACATGAATCTGAAACATCGTGCAAAGCCCGGTTCAGATGTTCTGTCATTTTGTTGATATTAGAGTTTTGGGATATATTTTTATTATCACTCCATAAATCAAAAAATACTGATACAGAAAAGACCACTCATCCATCCCATCAACCCTTCCATCTGCCTGTCTGTCTATCCACTCATCCATCCATCCATCCATCCATCCATCTCTCTGTCTGTCTCTGTCCATCCATCCATTCGTCCGTCCATCCATTCGTCCGTCCATCCACTCATCTATCCACCCGTCCATCCATCCATCTATCTGTCATCCATACATCCATTTGTCTATCTATCATCCCATCCATTCATCCATCCGTCTGTCTGTCTATCCATTTGTCTGTCTATCTGTCTATCTATCTATCATCCATCCATCCCTCCATCCATCCATTCATCCATCTGTCTATCTATCATCCATCCCATTCATCCATCTGTCTATCTATCATCCATCCATCCATCCGTCTATCTATCATCCATCCATCCACATCCATCCATTCATCCTTCTGTCTATCTATCATCCATCCATTCATTCTTCTGTCTATCTATCATCCATCCATCCATCCGTCTATCTATCATTCATCCATCCATC
>JARQWZ010005850.1:0-65978 GCA_033150135.1 Gobio occitaniae | reverse complement strand
TTACATATACACACCAAATCAATTCAGAGATTTAAATAATATGGTTTAACAGATCCCACTTTCTTTTAGTAACAGTTCATCAATATTACATTAAGACAAACTAGGATCTTTTAACAGGCGTGCAGTGCAGCCTGTGTCTTTGATAACAAGGTTGAGGGGTCCTGTTACCCTCTGCGTCTGTAATGCATTTAGGGAAGAGTGTGAACAGAAAAAGAGAGTTTCAGCCAAGAGAGTCCGGGAAGTGAGGAAATTCCAACTGACAAACTGGATATGGAAGACACTGACGCATAGGCCAAAGAGCAAAAACAGCACAAGCCTCTACACGCTGACGTGTCGCTGCATAAAATAGTTGCTTAGAGGACTATTGTGACTCAGGCTAGGCTGAGACTGCTGCTAAGACTGGACATCAAGAGTGAGGAATTCAGTGAAGTCGGCATCATCTACAGGAATGACTGAAATCGCCAAGTGCAGTTCTGGATGACTGCATGGAAATATGAAGCCTGAGGACCAGATTTGGTTAAAAGATTAGTTCACCCAAAAATGAAATCACTGACCCTCTCTCTCATTTCTCTCCAAACCTGAGCAACTTCATTTTTTAACACAAAAAGGAGGAATTTTAAAGATTTAAAATGTTTAAAGAATTGTTGTGTTGGTGGCTCTTTTGCATGCAATGACAGTACGCGTGGACTGAAACTTTCAAGTATAAAGTACAAAAACAATAAAATGATCATAATGTGGCCTAATAACCTTATTTTTAACATAAGAGCGTTTGGCCATTTGTAACCTGAATGTGTGAGGCTTCCGATGTCATCCGCTTCCAGTTATTTTAGCTGTGCAAAAACCTGTTATGCTGCTTGATATTGCAATCTGGTATTTGTTATTTTATTTCTATAATCGTAATCATAAACATGCTGGTTTGTAGTGCTAATTAAATACCATTTACTGCACTGTTATCATCATTCTAGTCGGAAATTCACAGGTAGATATTTTAAGTCTTCTGAAGTCATACAATAGCTTTGTGTGAGACATGGACTGCTAGGAATTTGGAAACGCGTGATTCATGAACAAACCATTTTGTGAACTGGATTAACTGATGATTCACTGAAAAGATCAGAATCTTATCGCTAGAAAAAAAATGTGCTTGGCAATTATGTTTTTTTTGGTCCAGACCCATTACTTTATTTAAAAAATACATTAAGCATGAAATTTCTATACATTATGCAATGACTTAAACATTCTATGATGTGTATGATGTTGTCTAGTTTTGAATATACACACTCTATTATGTTTTTAATGTCTGAATTAATATAATTATTATTACAATTATTTTAATCATAATGATGAACAAACTACATTAACAGGATGAGATTTCTGAATAGAAAATCAAATATTGAAATACTGAACAGTTTGGCAGTGCAAGTTTAGACTGTAAAATATGGCGCAACCTCCTAAAATTATATTGTAAATGTTTGCAATAAAAAAATAAAGTAAAACTTTGTGTTCAACAGACGAACTATACAGGTTTGACGATTGAGGAGGAGTCATTTTCAGCAATTTCATGTTGAGGTGAACCATCTCTTTACATTTTTATACTGTTCCCATCAAATGACTGAAAAGTGATACTGTACACCATACAATCAACTCTTTGAGGTTTTGAAAACAATGTAATGCAGTTTGCTTCATATATCTGGTTGTTTGTATGTTGCGCAAGCCATGGGAATTGCACAAGAAACAACTAACAGTTCAACACGCTTCCTGAAAGTCAGGGTAGAGGACTTGGGGTCTTTTGCGCACACACACACACACCTGCTGCTGTTGAAGGTGCAGTAAATCCACTGGGCTGATCTCCCCATTGGTGTCACCGTTGGACCCGCCCTCTCTTCCTCCGCCATCTGATTGGCTGCTTAGGCTGCTGACTCCATTTTGATTGGAGGGTGTTGTTCGAATGGTCTCAGTTGCTGATTCTACCATCATCACGTGGCACCTTGCAAAAAAGAAAAACATTGAGTGACCATCAGGCATTGTAAGAAGTCCTAGGAAGCATGCTAAGATCTATGTAGGTAATGCGTTTTATCACAAAAGCAAATGCACACTAATCAATAGCACAGATTCACAAATCAACCCCATCAGAAAATGTTTAACTGCAGTAGAAATACAGTGACACAGCTGCTAACCTTGATAAGAACATAATAAACAAGCAGTGTGCCATACATCCATTTGGATATACCTAAAGAACCACCTGAGCCTCCAAACAGCCAATGGCAGCCAAGGACACAAACACGGAGGAAGGCACAGCGAAGGTCTGCCTGAAGAGATACTTGTGTCAAACTAAAATGGCATTGTGCCATGAAAGAGCGACATGCTTTTCCCTTTTACCAAAGGTTACAACACAGTGCATCAGCTTTGATCGAAGGACATTAGTCTTTGACAGAAAGTGTTGATGCATCCACCACAGAGACAAAGAGGCCCTTTCAATTAGAAAACATCTGCTCTAAAGAAACACCAACCTCTTGTGCACCTTATTATCAGCAGTACAAAAACACAAGCAACTTTCTAACAGAAGAGGAATGCATTTAGTATCTTTAAGAGGTAAAGTGAGTGGAAAAGGAAAAAGGCTTCAAATGAGTGAATGATTCAGTGAACTGATGACATATTTACATGTATAGTCTTATGAAGACTATACATGAGTGCATGTATAGTGCACTAAAACATGAGTGCTCCTGCACTAAAAAGGATGTCAATTTTGTTGTCATTTTTGTCCTGTTATATCAATTTATTTAAAAATACATTAAATATGCAATTCACACATTAAATGACTTGAATACACCTCTATTTATATGCATTATATATGCATAATAATAGAGGTGTTTTCAAGTCATTTTATGTGTGAATTGCATATTTAATGTATTAAATGTGTATATATATTGCATAGCATATTTTTTGCATATAATTGCATATTTAATGTATTTTTTAATTAATTGATATTATATACATCAATTTATTTAAAAATACATAAATATGCAATTATATGCAAAGAATATGCTATGCAATATATATATATATATACACACAAATGTATGTTTTAAAAAACCATATGAAACATGAACACAGAGTACATCTAACTTGACATTTTTACTACAATTGCTTGCTTTATTTAACCTTGACCTGCTTACAAAAGCAATAAGATATTCATTTAAAAAACATCAACATGATCAACAAAACGGAGCATTGTGATCGCATTGTGGGAATGGTACTATCTACACATGCAGTACGTGCCGTGCAGTAAAGCTCGCCACAACAACAGCTGAAGACTGCCGAGACAGAGATAGAGAAGACTTTTTACCCGCTTCTACACCCAAATCAACTATACATTGGGACATTTTGGAATCTCAAGGGTGGTTTTATGGGTCCAACAAGTTCACAGTTGGAATCACTTAAATGCACCTGGTTGAGGAGTTGTATACTTCATTCAAAGCTGTCATCTAAGGCAGTCACGCGAAACTCGCATGACGGAAGAGGATGCAGGCATGTCGTGTCTCATGGGGGACGCAAACCAAAGATGTGGGTAGTTTTATTGCATACCACGTGTGGTTAATTTACATCCACCCAGACCATCTATATCACTCGGATGTGACATGTAGGGGATGATACCAAAACCCCAACAGCAGCTTTCAAAACCCACTTCAACTTCTTTTCATCATGACTAAAACCAATTTCATGATTTGCAAGAACCCCAAACTGTTTGAGAGATGCAAGACTTTGCTGCATCGGCGAGCTTGAAGGAACGAGCAGCTGCTGAGCGAGAGCATCACTGCCATATAAACCAGCCCGAGGTGTAAGCAAGCATGAAGCCTTGTCATATCCCGTAATGGGTGTATATTGCCGCTATAATGGAAGGTCGTAAATAAAGCAGCCCAATAAATCTGCACAGGGAACCTTTGATTACGGCTATGAGACAGAAGTTTGCAGCGTCTTGTAATTGTTTTTGGCAGGCTCATCTGAGCCGCCAATGTTGAGGCTTGCCGCATCTTGTTTAGCCCCCAAAGCCCCCCTGGCTGAACTTTGACCTGTGAGAACAGAGGAAAATGCATTTTTCTTCTACAGGGGAGTGAGGGATACAGAAAGGGTGGGCGTTCTTCTTCAGATCGAAGAGATAAAGTGTGCATTTGGGGGAGGGCAAGGCACAAAAAAAGGAACGTTTGCCTTTTAATTGGGACGGAAGAGAAATGGGACCAAACTTGCCTTCGCTTCAGGGACGAAAACACACGAAAAAAAAAAAAAAAAAATTCAGCTCGCAACAGATAAAACAAAAATCCCAGGACCAGCGTCTTTGTGGCATGGTAACGCAATGCATTGGCTATGCACTGAGGTTTTCTCTTTTTTATGTTCTTATATCAGCAGATTTTCTTTGGCACTTACAAGAAAGGGTGGAGGGGGTGGTGATTCATTCTCTATCCTGTTTCTGCAAGTACTGAGGCTGCAACAAGGGATCATGGGAACTTCTGTGACTGCCTGTTAAAAGCTGTTTATATTGCTGATGCTGAAAGTTGCTAAGGTAAGATAGCAACGCGGGGATAAACACGTCCCTGAATTCTGATTCGGCTCCAGAAGTGCATATTAGCAGTAAAAAGTGAAAGCTTTGTAGTTTTGCTGATTTTTTTCCCCCTCATCTGTATTAAAAAGGAAGTAACACAAAAACAAACAAGGTCAGGAAACGGAGAGATGGCGAAACAAACCACAGTTTATCTCATTCATGACTAAATCCCATCCTCCCCGAAGCAAAGATTCTCCTTTCCCTTCGTTCTCTTTCTCTCTTCTCCGACTACCCCCGAGGCAGCTGCAGTTCCGTTCCTGTGCTCAGGGTCGGAGTCGGCAGCTGGCACGGGAACAGAGGATTCCGAGAGAGCAGGGTTGAAAAGACGCCGTCTGAGCCAGGTAGGCCAAGGGGCGGAGGTCTCCTGGGTAAATCTCATACAGGTGGGCCGTCACTTCACACCCTCTCAAAAAATAGCAAGCCCAGCGGGGACTAAAAGCTTCCAGTACTCCGACAGGGTCAGAGGTGAAAGGTAGATTGTCTTTTCCCAGCTTGCTTTTTTATTGTTTAGGGAACACAGTTTGCTAAAGACGTCAATACTATTAAGTAGACAAAGCATCAGGTGTTCCTGCCTAAATGAACTTGAAGGCAGTTTACGCTTTTTATGCAACAAAAGCAGTGTGTCCATGGAAAAATCTAGTTTAGAACACATACAGTTAAAAAAAAATCTATTTAATGACTTGCTTATGGTGTAAAAAAATATTTCCTTACATCTTGAATACATATTGCAGATCGTTTTATTTATTACATTTGAGACATTTTTTAAGCTAAATTAATTTTAATTCATAAATTTAAAAGTTATATTGAATAACACCAACATTTCTTAAAAGCTAAAAACAAAGTAAAACATACTTTTGAAGTAAATCTGTAAACACTCATATGATGACAGGTTCAGTGGATGAAGCACAGATTCACTGAAGTGGATGTCAATGCACCTCTGAACCAGAGTACCTTGGCCCGGTCGGCGGGCCGAGAGCTTTGAAGAGGATTGAGGCTGTCAGATCCAGCCGGCTGATCCCAGATCAGCACATCTGCAGCCCCAGACTGCGGATTGGACTCATCGTTCCGGTCCGACTCCAAAACACAAGCCCCACTAATGCCCTCTGAATTCAGTACTTCCAGCCTGGATCATTTCACCTGAATGAAGATGGTAAACGGCCAGTGCCATGTTCAGATGGTCCGTACAGCGCCAGCTAATGGAATCGGTCTTTATTATTTCAGATGAAAATGAGTATATTTCAAATCCTTCACATAAAAGCTTATTACTGGCCTCTAAAACATTGAAAGCTCTATAACGGATAATTGACTGTGATACCTGAATTTTCTTTTTACACGTTTTACTTTTTTCCCCTCTTGTTTGGGTCTCAGTGAAAGAAAATATGGCAAACATTAAACCGGGCTAAAGATATTCCTTTACTGTGAAAAGGACTGTTCAAGAAGCAATGTTTAAAATAATGCAAGGATTCAAGCCGTAACTCACTTGGCAATGTCGACAGACTGGTTTAAATTTGCAACTTCAGCTCTCCAGCACACACCAGAGCTCCATTTAACTACAAAGAGCATTACCCAGAACTAAAAAGAAAATAAAACGGACGTAATACAAGATGACAACTTTGACAATATTTATAAAAATGGAATACCGCTTCATCCTGCCAGTCCTTTCCCACTTTTTTTTTATCACCAACTCATTCATTTACTTCATCTTTCCTGTCCTCTTCTTCATATAGGAACTCTTCAAGGCATATGCGGAACCATTTCACATTTTTTCAGCAGGGCTGTAAGCTTTATTTGTCTTCCTTTGCACCTGTGGAACAGCTCTTTCAGCACGTTACGCACACGCTAGCACACACAGACACCCTTCTCAGTCGTTTTTTTTTTTTCAGCAGGTTACCAGATTAATAACTCTTTATCATGTTAAGCCTTATACAGGTCTATTTATATAAGTCCCACAAAGGCTGTTTCTAGAGCCTTGCATCAGCTCACAGGAATGCTCTTATTAATAAAACAAAGAAGAAGCCAACATGATTAGTGGAGACAGCCACAGTTGTGCCAGCACATCTCACGTCTTCTCCCTCAGGCTACTGAAACAACCATCCCGCAGAGACGCGAACGCTTCGTCAGGAGTGCGCCACCTCTGTTTGTCGCCAAATATGATTGAGCAACAGAAAGTCCACCAGAGCACATGTAACAACTTGCTTTGTTACAAAATCATCTAGTGATTTTAAGACACCATAGGTTCAACAATGGCGTTTTTAATTATGCCGTTTACTAAGATACCTCATTTTGGCCCATAATGCATTACAACGAGCATTCCAGAGAAAAACACAAACTAATAAAAAATACTAAAAATAAACAAGAACTGCAAGCAGTTTTACGGGACCAAGCCCCAGAAGGGGCTGTAGTGCAATGCAAAGCCAATTTTATAAAGTTGTTCCCCTTGACTCGAACCCCCTATCTCTGGGTCAGGTGCCTGTCTCTCATCTTGTTGCGCCACTGGGCACACGTGTTCGAACGTCTGCCGAAGTTCGATAGTTCTAATGAGAATCGACTCAAAATGACGATTTTTTTTAAAGCATTTAATATTTAAAAAGTTCAGTTTAGATCAATCTCGGAATGACTCAATGTCTGGAACAGAAGCACTTTTTGCAATCAACCAATTGTCATGCTAAGCTAATTAGCATAAATAAACAAACACAGGCAAGGATAACTTCAGAGACAAATTTCTCAGGAACGGTAGCGAATATCAGAAATCCAATCAGTCCTGTCTGTGCGGCTCAGTCCAAAGATCATCGGAGCCGATTTTGGACAAAATGTGAAGGAAGAGTAGCGAAAAAGTTTTTCACTTGTTTCAATATGGCGGACAGTCACATGTTTGGAAAATGACAAATGAGATATCATCGGAATCGGCATAAGCCAGGAAACAAAATTACATAAATTACACAATTTGGACAATGTTTTCAAAGATATATATGATTTTGCGAAAAAATCTTATCTCTGAAAAACTAGGTGGGGCTGTTGTGAAACTTCTCAGGTACGTTCCGGACATACTGTCGAATTTTGTGCAGATATGTCAAATATTTTAAAAGAGATCGCAATTTATGACAAAATTCAAAATGGCAGACACAGGGTTCATCCGATCCTGACATTTCCATTATCCAAGGATTCGGCATGACAAGGATTTTATTTACGATTTTCTGACAAACTGCTCAGAAGTCTCATGACCAGTAGGTGGCGCTGTTCCCAACTTTGGCATGGACCCTCAGATCATGGGTCCAATGAAGCGTAGCAATTTTTGTTTCTAATTGATCAAAGTTTGGCCAAGATACAGGCTCAGAACCAATTTTGGGTCGACCTCGTTAAGTTCGCAATATCATAATTTTTTTTTTACCAGAAAGACAAAAAATTCTGTTCAGTCATTTCTGTTCAGCTCTGTCCAAAGATTCTCTCTGTCAATCTTGCAAGAATTGGACAAATTTTGAAGGAAGAATAGCGAAAAAACTGAATACTGTACTTTTCAAAACGGCCATTTCTGTATTAGGCAGAGTTTTGATGTAAGATGTTGATTGTGATCAGCATGATGAGAGGAATCAGGTACGTAGTATTTTTACGTACCTGATCAGGTACGGAATCAGGTAAGTTTTATTTTTCTACATCAAATGGTTCAAAAGTTATAACCAATTCAATGTTGAATTTTTGAACTGGTGGTGGCGCTATGGAGTTGGTTCTAGAGACTCCAAATTTCACTTACTATCGATGAACATCTCTACAATTATGCCAAATTTCATAATTTTCCTACTTACGGTTCATAGGGCTGCCATTGACTCCCATTCGCGAAGAATAATAATAAGAAAATCAACAGCCCCTTCGGGGCTTGGCCCCTAAATAATAAAATAAATGCGATGAGGTGAAAAAAAAGTACTATAAAGCTTATAATTTCAACAATACTGATCAAAATGTATATTAAAAAGTTAGGTGTATATAAATAAATAAACAAAAAGCAAACCAACTTGAATGCAATGCAAGTTGCTTTGAACAAGTGTCAAATGCACTAAAATGTAAAACTCAGGTGGGGGAAAAAAAATCCAAAATGGCAGATCAGGGGAAAAACGTTTATTATAACTACTACTAAAACTAATCTTTCATTCAATACTGAGAAGTGTCTATTAAAAAGAGTGTAAAGTGTAATTAAAAATACTTGTGTGTACTATTTATTTTTCTGGTAGCTTAGCAAAATGCTAAGAGTGTTTCAAATCATTTATATGCAGTTTCATAGCAGCCTATGTAAGCAGTAGGGAGCAGGGTAGCTCACTAGGTTTTGAAACAAAGATACTTTTACAAGGAAAAGGTTCATCAAGACTGTATAAAATTTCAGTTAAACCTCTTAAAACCTCTGAACAACAACAAAAAAGCTGTTTCTGAAGCAAACACACGTTCATTGTGTTTATTTATTTGCCTCATCAGGAAGAACTGCTCTCAGGACACAAACATTCAGGAACGCAGTCTACGGAAGGATAGGGTGTATTTGTGTTAGCAACTCCAACTGCTAGCCCACGGGGCAGAGGGCAGGTGTGTGTGTGTCCCAGCGGTTAGAACACACAGCTTGCGGCTCTTCCTCCAGATTTGTCTTCCCTAGACGTATGGTTGGTGGTGAGAGGGAGGGGGGCAGGTATGACTACATCAACTAAAAGGCTGGGCCCAGGGGAAGTCTGTCACTGTCTGCCGTGAAGACAGATAGCAGGAAGACCCAGAGCTGAGAGAGAGCGTGAGAGTGAGAGAGATGTAATGAGCAGGGTACCTTAAAGTAAGTCACCACAAGAAAGGGTCAGAAACAAATAAGTGTTCTTGATAGAAAAATAAAGGAAAGTCTGAATTCCTGGGTGTCTCTTAGCAGTTTTAACCTTGGCCCAGTACCGGCCACTTCAAAGGGATCAACAATCCGCTCCTCCCGGGGGGTATGGCGCGTTGGAATATCCTGACAGTAAAGAAGAGACCCTCGTTTGAAGACTGCTTAGCCGAGCACTTATGCATTCCCTTTTTATGAGCGAAGCCGTTCTCCACTCCACTCTCCGTGGAAGTGGCACACTGCTCCACTTGGCATTATGACAGAATCCCTTCACGTTGCCACCCACTTACACACTCACTCACCCCAGGCCTTTAAATTCAACATGAAAATGGCGTCTGCAACCCATTTTACTGACGTAATGTGACATTTTAGAGTGAAACAGGATATTTAATGGAGACGTTAAAGAAACGTATTTATTTGTTATTTCTTTTACTTACATTTATTCTATTTTATTGTATTATCCATCAGGAATAAATGAAGAGAGGGCAGTATATACCAAAACGGGATATGGTTTGTTTTTAAAATTATTAAAAACGTTTTTGTTAATTGAAATAAAGTTAAATAAAATAAACATTAGATGAAAAAGTTATACACATTAAACATGTTGGCAACTAACTAATAAGTTTAAGTTGAAGCACTTAAAAAAAAAAAACTGAAACTGAAAAAAATAAATAAAACCTAAATAGCAATGAAAAACTAAAGTAATAAAAAAACAAAAACATACAAATGAGATTTTATGAATTGCCAAAAATGTCAACAAATTGTAATGAAACCGCGTTGGATGAAAATTGTTGGTAACTCCAAGCACTGAAAAGTAAAATTATAAAGCCAAATGTTTTCCTTTGCAATAACATGCACTAATGAATTATGTACAATACGATCAGGAGCATGTACAGTATTAATAAAGTAAACATTTAACTTTTTCATGTTGACTTTAAAGGAATCAGTGTTACCTCCCATCTCATCTACCCAAAGAGAAACACACGTGAATGTCAGTGATTTTAACAATATTGATTGTTTTACCCTTATACTAAAGCTCAAGACTGATTATACATGGTTACCTGGAGCAATCCCAGGTAAAGGACACCAACTGTCTCTTAGGCAAAATACCTACACCCCAGCTGGCTCAATTGCTCCAAACAGATCCCTGCAATTAGTGTACTGCACATCTCCTAGGATAAAAGAGATCTTCTAAATACCAGGTAATCAAATATATACAAAGTCTTTGTTAACTCTTAATTGCCCTGTAAAGATACACGTTTTGTGTTTTGCCCTCATTCTCATATCTCGAGGAAAGATGGTGCTTTTGTACAGCATTAGAGCTACATATCCAGTCGAACTCAACAGCCTCCTCTTGTGATCGCATGGTCACAGTTCCATTCTGTACAGGTGCAATAGATGGACTTTACCTGCTCATTTCTTGGCCTCAAAGACAAACTAACATCTAAAAGAAACATTTGTGTCCATGTGCATTCCCACCATGCTGATTTAAAGAGCAGTGAAGGTAAACATTTGGAATGGTTGCTGGTTTATTTGGGACTAGACTGTTTTTACGGTCACAACCAAAGCCCTTCCCTCTTATTACTAAAGCTTAGGGCCACCAATGTCCAAAAATAACCCATTCATTTCCCTACGGCAGAGGCTGAGGCAAGGGGCACAGCAAAAAAAATGGGAGCGTGGAAAAAGAAAATGGAATGAACAGAATGATCTGCATTTATGAGGCTAATGACACAACTTTGATCTTGTGATAATTTTCAACGGGTCTCAGAGTTGGTGTCCTAATTTCAAACTCAGTTTTTTTCAGCTGAGGTTTTCCTTTTTCTCTTTCAAACCTAAACTATGGCAGATGACAATTAAGGAATTGCTTACCCGCTGACTGTCTCAAATCAGAGGCACTCAAAGGACAATTCAATTATCAAGGACATGCCAATATGAACGTAAGAAAGTAAGAAAGATTCTCACGGGGAAAGAAAACGAGGCCAAATAAAACAGAGGAGACAATCAGAAAAAAAGTGTGTGGGGGAGGCAATTGGATTCATATGATATCTAATGCACCATATGGTGATCTGATGTGTTCCTTCTGTGACGTGCACCTGATGCAGGAGGAGGCAAAGTCCTGTTTGTCGAGCCCATAAAGATTAGCTTTAATCAGGTGGGTTTCGTTGCATTCGGTAAACACCACCAGCATTCCCAACAGATGAGATCGCTTCTGTGTGTCTGTGTGACCGGGGCAAACATTTACTCCCACTGACACTACTACTACCCTCTGCCTTTTTCTTTTTGGCCAAAAGTAAGTGATTTTCCATGCTGCCCTTGATGTTTAAGATACTGGAGATTTCTATATGAGGCCTCCTCACCTTGCGATGCACAGAAATCATAGCAAATATTTGGAATAGGTGCTGGGCTTTCACAAACGGCCCATTTGTCAGCCATTGAGCGCACACGTATTCATCCACTCAGACCAGTGAGTCTCGACCACGAGTACGTGAGCAGGTTTCCAGGGGGTACGCCAAAAGATTTAGATTTTGCTGGGTTTGTTCCGTATAGATGGAACAGGCATCCCAGGATTGCGTCAATCGCCCCAGCATCACCCCAGCCTGGCACATTAGTCACTACAAATGTGTCCATTTACATCGTGATTTTTCAGCGTCGAGTATATTGAAGTCAATTACAAGCATGTCAGTTGAAAGTAATGGCCAATCAGAGCCCTCAAAAAGCTGAATGAGTTTCTGTTTAGTACTAGTTTAAGTCCTACAGTAAATACTCACAAACTTAACCCCAACTCATTATAACAAACAAAGCATAATGCATAGTAAATTAGAGATTCGTTGTGCACTTAAGTTAGAGTCATTGATTAAAATAGGAGTTTTCCAGAGATGCAACAATCAACTGGCCGGGGACCGGAATCAGTCGATTTTCCGCATGATCTGCCCAGACCGGTAACCGGCTGGTCAGTCTCACATCTTTCCGATTCCGAGCCTTTCGGTTTTGCTGCCAGCGGCACAGGAAATTACGTCACAGTCACGCTCACACTCACAGGTCCATGTAAACATCTTGTGGGCTTGAAAGTTCTTCACTGGGAGGAGTGAAGACAAAGTTCGCAATTTGTAATACTTGTAAGGCCAACCACGGAAAACGTTCGAAACAAACAAACCTAATTAAACACTATAGTGTTGTAAAAAAAATAGATACTTCGGTACGGAAATATCTGAAGCGATTCCAACATACACCGATACCAGCTGCACATTCTTGGGCTCTTCTCTCCAACGCGAATTGACACACACTCGTCTCCTCTCCGGTTGAATAATACTTGTATTGCATATCATTTTACCAATTCCTGCTGGTTTCACGCTCAAACCAATAGTGCGAGCACCACTAATCTATATAAGTGCACATAAAGCCTTCTTTCAAACATTCTGTAAGTCGCAAGTACCAAAATCAGCGGCTTACTGCGCTTAAATGGTCAAATACACACAAAATTGTCAAAATGCCTTGGCAAGTATTCAGTTAAACACGGTTAGTTTTGGAATGTAAATAGTTGAGAAAGATGTAACAGTATTGGATCCGTGCATAAACTCAGCAGTCTTATATATTCCTGCTGCGGCTCATGTCATGTTAATCAAAGAACAAAGGACAAAGAAAATCTTCTCTCTGAATAACTTTTGCAAATTTAATTGTAAGCATTAAGCACCCACACCACAGATTCTTTGGTTTAGTGTCGATGAAGGGGAATGTCTTTATTGTAGCCTCATTGATGGTGTTGTGGGGGTACTTAAGGGTAAAAAGCAGCTTAGACATCAGCCTACAGACAGGCAAATAGAATGAATGATAAATAGATAGAATGAACGATCAATAGATAGATGGATATCTGTAAGTATCGTGTATTGAGTGTGTGGCTCTTTATAGGTGGAGGTCACAGGGGCTTGTGGGTCGTGTTAATAGGCAGTGGTTATTATCCTGTGATCATCAAGATGAATAAAGCCATTTCTCATGTCCTGTAATGGTTTAAGAGGCTAATGATGGGGCAAGGGCAGTCTCAAGACCGCCTGAGGTACTAATACCCAAATTGTATTTAACATGGTGGAACAGAGGTGGAACTTTATGGCTATGAGGAGCAAGCAATCCAACAACTGCCTAAACGCACCCGGATGCAATATCTGCTTTATGAGCATAACCTTCATATGCAAGATAAAGTTTGAATGAACAGCAACTGAGATTACAGTGAGAAAGTGAAGATGGGGCAGAGTTTGAGAGTTAGCTGATCTAGATTTTTTTAAAAAGGAAATGTTTTTCTCAAATCAAGGATGCCGTTTCTTATTTTAGACAGACAAAACATGGCTGGTCGGTCATTAATCTGGTAATTACAATACAAATATTAAAAACCAATTAAAGGTTTGAATAAAATTTTTACATTTTCCAGATAAAAAAAAAAAAAAAAGGATGAATAGGGACAGATTAAACTGGCCTGAAGAGGAGGGAATGAAACTAACTTAAGACTTTAAACGGGGCGGTGGGGCAAAGTGATGTCTTAAGTTCAAAGTGGACATGACGATATAATTTTATACATCTGCTTTCATGACTGGCACTCTGGATTTCTGAGTTAATTAATTGATTGGATCAGAGTGGGTATAATCAAATAAAATTTTATAACTCCATAATAAAAAAACAACACTTTGGAAGAAGGCATGTGGAAAAATGATAGCATGTCCATTTTTCAAATTAATTGAATTTTAGTACTTCTGAACTTGGTCCAAGGCGTCTTATAAGCAATAACTCCACACCATCTTTAAAATGACTAAAGACATTCAACATAGACACATTTTTTTTGGTTCCTTGATTTCTGGGAGAAAACCACCACTGTTTATAGCTAGCAACCAAGAGCATTCAATTGCCAGTAATTTCCATATTATATTCTCCAGTAGTTGCACTGACTAATAAAGTTCTCACCAAGAGTAAAAGCTAAAATATTAATTCCATCTTCAGCAGTGCTGATTGCATTAAAAAACGTCTGTTTTATTATTTAGCACAGAAAGGAAAATCTTTGTTAAAGGGACTTGAATGCAAATTGATATCACTAGAATGAACAGTAGAAAAGCATTACTAATTTGAATCATAATAATATCAATAGAATAATTCATAATGTAATATAAATAAATTAGAGAGGTAATTCATTTGAAAATGGATGCCTTCAATTAATGCCTCAGCCCCCCAACCCAAAAAAAAAGAGGGCACATACACCCATTTCATAGACAAGAACATTAATTGCTTAACTGTAGTCATTGTTATGAGGTGTCAGAACCCGTGTAGAATCAGGGAAGAAACTAAACATGCAGAGTTCGCTTTAATATTACATCAATTTTTCACTGCATTTATTCAATATTCATGAATTATGCTTGCTCTCACTAACTTGTCTTTATATCCAGCGTGAAGTGTTTTTTTCCACTATGAAAACAGCAGCTCGTGTCCCAATTCAATTTCAGCGAGGATGATTTTAAAATCAGTACGTGACACGTAGCCTTTTCACCTTGTTCATTTTCCGTTCCTCTCTACGGAACAAGAGTAGCTGCCTTTGTGTCATTATCAGCCTTATTACACGTCATTAAAATACTGGAAGAAAATTCCAGAAGAAATATACACGGTACACCAGGGCTCTCTCTCTCTCTCTCTCTCTCTCTCGTCACACTTTTGGGGTTGAGTGTGTGTGTGTGCGAGAGAGCAGAAGTGACAAAAAAAGAACAATATAATTGGAGAAATGTACGCAGTAATAATAGGTATTCAGAAAATGATAATTCATATTAAACAGGGTGCATAAAGTCAGCCTCATTTGCATGTTTTAGATTATATGCATTTCAAAAGTAATTTCCGCAGGGCATATGAATGACATTAATTCCCGAGTGGTTTCTGCTATAGACCTCAAACTATCAAACACTCAAACATTTAAAAGATGAAAAAAAGAGTACTGCCACATTTGCGAGGGGAGATTTCAAGGTTAAAGTATTTGAATGCATGTTTTAAAGTTCTGTCTAGGTTGTTTAAAGTTGTAGCCTAGTTTAAAGTTCACTAAGATGTGTTTGGAACAAAACCATCATGAGACTTTGTACTCTAAAAATTCAGCACATATTTTTGTCATGTAAAATTGAGGGATGGATGGATGATTCTTATAACGTCTGACAAATACAACTCTATAATTATTTCATTAACTTTAATAAATTCATTGCTAACTTCAATATAAAAACTATGCCATACACTACATTGTCAGGTAACCTAAAATATGTGCTAACGTGGTAACTGCTAAATGAAAAAGATTAAAGCATTTCAATAATTGTCAAGTGTCAGATCAGGTAGAAATAGCTCGCAAGTTTTCACTTCTTACAGTGTAAGAGTCAAATATGTCATTTCAAAAACCTAAGTTGTAATAACCAAATGCCCATCACGAATAAATAGATAAATCATCTGGACACAATGTGAAAGTACATACTGCTTAGTCTTCCCAGACCCGAAACATGAGTAAGTGTGTTGTGCCAATCACTGTAATACGGCACAGAGGAGTGTGGGTATTCAAAGTGCCAATTTTAATACAGCCCTCCAGCCAGAAGTTGGGAGAGAGAGGGAGATCCCTTTTAGCCTTGGTTCATTTGAAGAGAAAACTAATTGGAGAAAGACTTGAGTAGGAAACCTTCAGATTTGGCAACTTATGTGGAAAAATCTATTTGATAAAACATATTTGACCAAGTGCCATAATGTTTCTGATGCATAAGAGACTGACGTTTAGAGTGTTATGAATAAAGCAATGGTTCTCAACTGGGGAGTACGTATAAAACAAATCACATCACAAGCTGTGATTTAAATTTAAATTTAATATTACTTTATGGACATTGTTGTTTAGTTTTATGCACAGGAAACAATTTTGGTATAGCGTTGGGTCGCTGCTACATTTCCTGAAGCAAAGCCCATTTTGAACCACTAGGCCAACTAATGGACAAACCAAATAAACGAGCAAGTCTAAATGAGCAATATGACCTAAACTTGCCCATCCTGCTAGTTTTGGCTTACTCACAAAGATTATGCATATAAAAATAATTGTAAAAAATAAACCACAGGGGAGAAGGCGAGATACGGTCTGGGCTGCCTCCCTTTGTGAAGTTTGTGTTGTGTCTGTCTAAATATTATGCTACCGAATGTTTCCCTCTACATGATTATCTCATTATGAATTAATGGTTTGCATGCTGCGATGTGTGTGTGCAATGCCTAGTTCGCGCTAACTGTTTATCTGCCTCACCATAAAAAAAATAAAAACACGGGACAGAGCGAGTCTGGCCATCATAATCGTGAGTCAGCTTGTTGTGGCATTTAAAAGTCAAGCAGATATTAACAGCCGGGGGTGGTGAGCGGGTAGTAAGAGCAACTCTAATGAACAGCATGCAGAAGGTACGCTGCTGTAATCGCCCTGACGATCGAGTTTCGTCCTCTTCGTTTTACAAGTCTCTGCTTACAGGTGCTGACAGGCCACTATGGCGAGATTTAAGGAAAAGAAAAATGGATTTTATGGCATTATCTCGTTATATCTCTCGCCCCGTTCAGTACTCATACTGTAAGACTAGCCTCTTTGTCCTTCTCCAGAGAAGGATACGTGGACAAGTTCAATTATGCGGGGAGAGTAAATGCTGAGGGAATGGGAAGTAGAGAAAGGCAGAGTGAAGGAGAAGAAATGGAGAATATCTAGAGGGAGAAAAACTGGCTAATTAGGACCTGGAAAATGTATTTGTTATTTTTTTTTTTCCCAAATCTTTTTTTCCCCCTCCCTCCCTCCCTTTTTTTTTGTTTTGTTTCCCGAGGGAGTTTTTAAAGAGTTTTATTTCTTTTCAACAAGGGAGGCGGAGGGGAAAAATGAAAAGAGGATTATGTTTCTTAAGACAAAAATCATGACATGCACATAAGAAAACGAAACGTCTCGCAACAAAGGAATTCTCAATGCCCATATTATCAGTCGAGTCAGTTTGGACTGCACTAACATCTGCATTTACACCTCATTTCTTCTGTCTCAAAACACAGGCCCAAAACGTTGGGTAGTGGAAGTTCGAGGCCTTTTTTTTTTTTAAATGGAAAAAAGCTTCCATCTCTTCCAATCGAAACCTCGGGCAATAACACTCTAATGAAGTGCATACTAAAAGGGCTCATTCCAATCTCCTTACTTCTGACACCAAGCGCACTTGAAAGGCCATCTTTAGAGAAGCGGTTCTGTAATGATAGCGGCGGATAGACTGGACGTGTAAGAGGCATATTCATTCCTTTGGCTTTAATTGGAGAACTCGCATGACTGACTCAGAAAGGCTGCTAGTCTGGTTCAGAGCCCCCAAGCCCGAGCCCAGGGGCAGCCAGGCAGAGCTAACGCCCTTAGTCAGGAGGAGGTGAGCGCCCAGCACAAAGCCAACATCAAACTAGAAACTCGGGCTAAAAGGTACGAGCGGAGCTGGGGGAGGGGGCGGGGGTTCTGGGGGTCTGAAAGAGAAAAAAAAGAAAGGAAAAAGACGATGCTTTTAAAAAGACAATTAGAGCACATTGATTTCTCTTCATTGTTTCAACAAAACACATTCCAGAGCATCTGGGGCCTTGACTGTTTTATTCGAATGCAATCTGTGGTGCTTCTTTGAGTTATTGTAATCGTTTCCTGCACAATGGCACCCACCTGTTTCTGACATTCCTGCGTATCACAGTTACTCGCCATGTATCATGTCTCTACTGTTGAATAAAAAAAAAAATACACTGACAACTGGTGGAACTTTAAAGACCTGTCTGCATAGCTTTAACTGATTCGATGGTTCAAAAACAACTAAAAAAAACACAGCTTGGAATTATCAAGACAGCCTGGGACGGGAAAAGGGTGGGGGTCCTGTGAGGGTGGGGTGGGGGGTGGGGCAAACACCATCTGCTATCTTTCACCGGAGACTTCTGACTCTGACTTCTCGTTCTCCTCCGCTTTTTTTAATACCTTCGAAAATAAAGGAATGGAAAAAACCTGCATATTTGTCATTTCCGATTGTTTACCTTTTTCACGGCAAATTGATTTTTACATCTCCTTTTCCTGGAAGCGTCTAGGTGCGGGCCTGCCAACCCCTGTTTCTCTGTTTTATGGACCTAGCCCTCTGGAGAAGTTTTAAAGCTTTCAGTTCAGAAGTCATTTAAATGATACAATACCGCTTTTGTCCCAGGCACCTCTGTTTCTCTCTCTTTCTCTCGCTCTTCAATCACCTAAATTCCAGCATGCATTCTTTTTTTTCTCTCTCCAAGTTCAAGACTACGTTTAAAAGCTTCTTTTTTTTTGTCATTTCCTCGCATCTCTTGAATTTGACTGTTCACTTCAAAGACAAATTGCATCAGGGCTTTGTGATAAAGTGAGATCACACATGGTTCAAAGTTTTTGTAGACGTCTGGTTTTACACCCATTATTGGGTAGTTACGGTGTCTGGCATGTGGGACAAAATCAGAGTTCTTATTCTTCAGAATTATGCTTTAATACCCAGTCTGCAAGTAAGACACGGCCAAAACTTAGGGGGACAGAACAGTGAACGGCCGTTTTGATTTTTGTGACATAACATTTAGGCTAAAGATTAGCCTGTTACTGTTTGCCAACTTTTACAAAACATTGTTGCATATCACCATGCAAAGATCCTATCCCTCAGCAAAGTCATTGGTTGGGATGACTTTAATAAGAAATTATCGAAAACATTTTTTTTAACATATTTATTCATAAAAAGAGCCTTAAAGTTCCAGTGAACCTGAAGTTGCAGCTGACTTTATTTCAGTGCTGTGACTTATTTCCAAGTGAAACGGAATATTGAATAGAGGGCAGGGTTTTACTTCAACGCTCCTCCTCTCCATCTCGCGCTCATAGCAGACTAACGGATGGAGGGGAGTGGTTAAGGGTATTCAAACCCAAGCCGTCACACAGTCGTCATCGGAAAGGGAACGCCATTCAAGACCGGAAGTTACTTTTCAGATTTTGATTAAAGATTACCGTGGCAAACAATTTTTTTCTGTGTATTAACTTGCACGGATTAGTTGTTCACCCTAAGACCTGTAATGTGGGCTAACAAATTAAATAAGATCGATTTTGATTTCATGAGGACTTTAATTCTTGATCACGAAAATACAGCACTGTCTACGATTGGCATGCTAACAGCATAGCCTGTTATCTTAGCATAGTGCTAACTGTTTAAGGAAAGTTCCACAACAAGATTTGAAAACATGGTATGTTTTGTATGTGGGACATCCATTTGCCTTTAGTCTGAGGACTTAGAACTAAACGTATCCCCTAATATGGTTTTTACACAATTTTATGCAACCAAAAAAACAGATTTGACAAAAAAGGCCTGCCAGATGCTGCACGCAAAACGCAAACATCTAGAATCCATATGGAATATCTGAAGGCCTTGATGGTTAAAAACTGGCACAGGCTCAAAAGCTGTCACCATTCAAGCTGTGAAGTCTTTTTATTGTCTGTGCGTGTACAAATCCTACAAAAAAGGGAGGGGGAAATTAAGGGGAATTATTTTCCCTGAGACCTCTAAAAGTAGATCTCAAAAACCTGTTGAGCTGGAAACATCACTCAACCCCCAAAACTTTAGCAGAGATTAAAAGGCTAAATGGACCAGCATGACTAAACATTTCTTAGTGCAGGGACATGTTCAAAGGCTCTTGGGAATTAAAATCCTCATCAATGCTCCAGCAGAGACAAATCCTTATTTATTTTCTATAATAGGAACACGTCTTTCCAAAGCAGCGAGAGGTGATAAACTCCTCGCTTTGTTCTTTTTGTCGTGATCAAACACATTCCGGCTACTGAGAGCAGTGCATGTGGTTCTCCTACTCACAACCTATTTAGGAATGGATGACTGTGATCATCAGGACTAAACCCAGAGTAAAATCGTAGTACTTTTAGCACTCCAATTACCTTCAGAGGACAGTACAAGGTGGTCTGAACATCTCTGGTGCGTAAATGTATTATTCCATGTGCAAAACTGACTTGACTTCAACCTGTTTCCAAATATTAAAACAGTTTTGGGCAAAGCTGCTTCACTAATTCAAATAATTATTTCATGCTTGTCAGATGAATTACAGTTGTATTTATTATTAAACTACATTACATACAAAACAAGCACCAAGATCACACAGTTAAAACCTAGTTAAGTGATTATATGGGTCTGTTTGCGTGGAAATGGAGATTGAACCTGTTCGCAGTCATAATTAGGCTAAATAAAATTAAAATGATATTTGCGGCGCTCACAGGTACAGCTGGGACCGGTGTCACGGGGGTCCACTCATCGCCGGTGATTGGATCAAATTGTTGGGCGATTTACAGCACCATTCCCCCTCGGTGTCAACCAATTAACATTTCCTTAACACCCTGCACCTCTTTGAAGTAAGGTGTCTCCATTGTAATGGGAGGTTTGCAAGGTCAATGTCTTTTATGGAAGCTTTCCGTCATATTTCTATCTCCTCAGCAACGACATTTAATTGTGTTTTCAAATTTTAAATGTATTGTAAAGGCGCTTTCTAATTCGCCAACTGTACTTAGCCAAACTGGACCATGCAGAACTGAAAAAGGCACAATGTGTCTATTCACAGGCCTGAAAAACACAGAGATGACGCATTGATCACAATGGCAAAAAAAAATTACAAACAAAATGTGTACAATGAGCATACAGAAGCACAAAATAAACGATAAGACAGATATTGGAAACCCACAATGCTTTTGTCCTTCAGTGCTTCCACACGCATACATTGCACACACATCCCAAGCTCCATTTCCCAGTAATATTGCGGTGGTGGTGAGCACAGCTGGCAACATCTGGAGGCATTTTGAGTCTGTTTACATTTCCAAAACACTGAAAAATACTGCAGGTGCCAGAAGAGTAATAAGGAACCAGGTCACAAAAAAGGATTGTTTAAACTCTAACAACTCTCGGCTGTCTCTCCCTCTCTCCTTCTGGAGCTTGCTCTCTCTCTCCGCTCATTTTTCATCAATCGCACACCACTTGCCTTTCAACGAAAAATAAGGCGCCGTAACAGTGCTCCAGCAATAACAGGAAAAATGGACTGAGAAGGAGAGAGACTGATGTAAAGCATCAGTCCTTTACAATGAGCCCTGGAAGATTCAAAGAAGCATACCAAATCTAATTGAACTACGAATCCTGTGTGTGTGTGTGTGTGTGTGTGCGCGTGTACACATTATATATACATAAACTCCCAAAAATCTATGTGATAACACTGATCTGCTTTTTTATTCTCTTGCACAAGTCACATCTTTAAACTTTAAACCAGACTGACTTTAAACATTTCCTTAACATATCAAGAGGGGCTTATCACATGATTTTGAAAATGTCCACACCACTGAAGAAAACCACCGACACTTACCGTAACACATAAGCAAACCATATAAATATTCACCAACTTCTCCACATGGTCTTTCTTAAACCCCCCTAATACACACAAACACACACCGCTCAGCTGCACTTAAGTTTTTCCTTCCCTTAAATGTAGAAAACAACCAGGAAAAACACTTGGATTTTGTTCAGCTTAATCAAAACAGACATAAAATAGCCCAGAACGTTGACATCATTTCAACCGCTTCCCCCAAGGCGGGCAGAGAAGGGTCTGCTCGAAAATTTGACACAAAGGCACATGCTGTGTAGGATGCAATTACAGTGATTGAGTGTAATTTACCCGTGTAAGATGAAACCGGCCGGGCAGATGGAGGAGAAGCCGGGGATCGTGTTCTAGCCAGTCTGCACATGGTTGGGATATGGAGCACAGCTTCTCACCTTTGAACTGACTAACATTTAGTGTGATGACATGCCATGCGAACACGCATTCCACATTATCATGGGTCGATGTAGGATCCTGGATGCGTGCGCATGTAGACCTGGCGACATATTTGTGCACAGAACCTCTGTGCAAAAGTTTTCATGATTTGTCAAAAAAACATTGGATTTCTTCCATGAAAGTGCATACTGAAAGCTCAATTAAAACAATTTGGTTTCCGAATGTTACACCACTCAAATAAGGCTTGTAATCCTTTGTGCTTGTTCAGTTTTTTCCCATGAGAGGAGGAAGGGAGGAACAAAAGTTTAGGTAGCCTTTGAGACGCTTGGTCTCAAGGCGTCTCGTGGCCCTTACAGAGACTGACTTTTCACGGATTAACATCTACACCGATTGTTACCTTTTGAACAAAGCAGCTGAAAGGGAAATAAAAGGGAATTACAGTCTGCGATGGGCAGTCACATGATGGTGCAGCCAGGAGACAGAACCCTGGGAAAAGTTCAGAAATGGGGCAAATCAGAATGTAGAAAATGTGTGGAATTTCATTAGGGTTAAGGACTATCATCAAACTAGAGGCCGACACCGGACAGAACATGAGAATCTCTTTAGAATTTAACTAGTCGAACAGATCGGGAAAACAACAACAAAATCATTCGTTTCACTGTCCAGATTTTATTTAAATTTTTTTAAATAGTACAATAATCGCTCTGTTACATCTTGGTCTATGTACAGTGTTCAAAAACATTTAATAAAATAATAATAATTAAAAATAAATCAATTATTATTATTATTATTTTCCATTTCTATTAGTAGTAGTAACATTATACTTTAAAAACTTAATAGTAATTTACTTAACTTAATAATAAATTATTAATAGTAACATTATGCTTAAAATACTTTAGTATATTATTAGTAGTAAATTATTCTTAATAATAACAATAATAATAACAACAATAAAAATAATTAAGTAATAATTATTTTCTTAAATCTAATGCTACCAATTCATGTTCATCCATCAAAAAACTGGTATAAAACGGCATTGTTTAAATTACAAAAAAAGTAGAATATACACATCACAAAAAAGTTTGCTCTATGTTTTTTTATTCATTAATTCATCCTAATTAAGCACAAGCTTTGTTTATCTTGTATTCACTTTTAAGGAACATCTCAGCTATTGTATCTTTGCATTTTACATTACAGAGTGTTGACATGAACACCACAGGCTAGAAAAGCCTGAAAATAAGACTCGTCTTTAGTGAAGTATGAGTTTTTACAAAAAAATCCCTAAAGATATGCAAGGCATCAATAATTGACAATGAGGCATGCATATGTAATGGGCACAAGGGTGTATGCAATGCTAGTGATTGCCACTCCAATCCATTGAACTGTATATGCTCAAAAACAAAAAACCAATAGGAAGTTTGTGAGGCAGTGCAGTGCTCATTCTTCCTGATCTACCCATACAATTTGAGGAGGAAGAGGTCGGAAACTGCTAAAAGAGGGCAGCCCACTAGGTTTGAGGGTCAACTTACTGTTCACACAAGCTCCAGCTCACAAATCAAAGCAGTTTTTCCACTACTTAATCTTAAGGGTCGTGACTCGCCATGCAAGAGGAACTGGGTCCACGGCCGACTGGCAACTCTATAAACATTTAACAGCCATTTGCAGCCAGTCACAGCCACACTTTAGCTATGTGCGAGTCTGCCCTTCGGATGCCCCGATACCTGCCTGCCAGGACCCTTCCTTTTAAGCTCAGTCGTTACTGGAAGCGCCTGCCAGCAGGGTTAGTGTGCGTGTGTGTGTGTGCGTCAGTTCCACTTCCACCTTACGGGCTTCATCACTCTGAGCTCATTCAACAATGTGTGTGTTCTTTTAAAGGAAAAAATCTGAATGAAAATGAAAGTGTAAAGTGAAGGACTTAAAAATGCAGTGGCCTATAGTTAGCATCAGCTGTGTGAAGTTGTTCCTCCACCCATTGACATTCATCAGCATTGTGGGAATTTTAATGAAAGCTTTTGCTCAGCAGACTCAGACAGCAGAGCATATAAGAGCCAGACCTGTTCACACACTCTCGCCCAAACTGGAACAATATCTCAACAGTATGAAACCAAACAAAAAGTACACGCACGGTGTAAATACAAATGCGTAGCAGGTATCTGGATCCAAAAGGACGATCTGCAGGCCTTGTTCATAGTTTATCGCCACTGGCTGTAGAACAGCGATGGGCACACGGCTACAAGAAGCTGTTCTGCACCTTTTCTTTTCTATTCTTCCTTTCTACTGTTCCTTTGAAAGGTAACAAGCAGCATTTAGGCAGGGAGTGAAAAGAAGTCAATATCCTCTGGGGATCCAAGTGGATAACAAAATGTCACTTTCTCACAGTAGACAGTCACAGAAGGGTGCACACAAACACACACAGGCTCACACGGGCAGACAAACAATAATACACACTCACCGAGATACACAGTAGTGATTCTGTGTTTATACTCACACAACAACAACAACTTGGTACCAGCTGGTAGACTACCGTTATCATATCAGTCTCCCATCAGTCCAGCAAACACGGTTTCTTAACTTTGTTTTGTCTTATGTACCACCACAGCTCCATTAGTAAGGTTTAAGCATAAACACCAAATTAGATTGTGTCCTTTTAAAATCCTATTTCACTGGATATCATTTAGAATTATCACTAATATTATTAAAGGTAAATGAAAATTAAAAAAAAATACACTTTAATTATTATTAAACTATATTTAATTATATTATATTTAAATGATTTTTAGTTCCATATAAGTCAGTATTACACTGGATTATTATATTAAGTATTATTTAATCAGATATATAAATAAACAAGTAGTAATGATTTGGTATTTTAATATATTTATTTGGGTTTTTTTCAATTTCTTTTAAGGCATAATACTGTATATAATTTAGCATCAATTATATGCTCAATTATTTGCAGTATTATGACTTAAAAAAAAAAAACATTAGTCATTATTCCTAATTTTTTCAATATATACCAAGTTGTTGTGCAAGCAAAAGCAGAATCACTACTGTGTATCTCAGTGTGTATTATTGTTTATCTATCCCTGTGAGTGAGATTAGTGTTATTACTCTTAATTAATCAGTTCTGTAATGAGCAAGTTTTATAAATGCGTGTAGAAGAAACCTGTTCAGAATACAGAATATGCATGGCTTTTTTTTATCAAAGCAAAATCAAAATCTTTACGTACCCCATGGAACCTGCTTAAGTACCCTTTGGGGAATCACTGCGTCGAAAGCCAATCAGAGAAAAGAGATGTCTAAATCACTCAACATCCCAGTTAGCGCTAGTGTGCAAGTACACATTACGTATCAACCATAAGACAGTATCAAATTCTCACGTCTCATTCTTCTCCGTTACTGCGTCTTCAGACAGTCTTCCAGGAAGAGTGTCATTTTTAAGCGTTGCCAACAAGTTGGAACACTTATGAAGATCCTGCGACCGCTGCACTGGAATGCATGCAGCTGGCCGCTACACATGTCTGCACAACAGAGGGGGGAAAGACACGCAGCGGAACGCTACATTTCACATCAGAAATGTCTTGAGGGACTTCTGTGTGGTGGATACGCCAGCTTCATGCTTGGTGAGGTCTCCGCTGACCTTGTTTCATGTACAAGCCGCCTTACGATCATTCAGCACCGAGCCGAGCGTATTCCTGCAGGATATTTGATCATGTCAGCTGCGATACAGAAAACCTACTATAAAAGACATCAAGCTTTAATCATTATTTTCAATTACAAATTATATACAAGCTGTTCAGTGCTTGCACAAGACGAGCCTAAATGTTCTCGGTGCTCAATGCTTTTTTTGCAGAAATATTTCATACTCTGCAAACTTCTGTCGCTCTCTCAATAGGCAGAAGCCAATTAAATATTACGCTTTTCTTTAAAAGGAAGAAAGGGGAAGCAAAGTTCACATCATCTAAAGGAATTCCAATTAACACCCTCCCACACAGCAATTAACTGTTAAAATAACTGATGAACAAACTGAAAATCCCTGGGAGTTCAGATGCTGCTTTTCTAATTAATTCCTGAATCTCCAGCATCTCTTATATAATGAAACGCCATTTGTTTGTTTGACAGCGCATCAACGCCTGGACCGGGCCAAATAAGTGTAAATAAAAATACAGGCTTTGTTTTGCCCTGTTCCGAATGTACTTGCGATTTACTCCAACAACGTTCATATTTCTGTAGTCGTTGAGGAGCAACAGAAAGAGACGTTGGACATTAGAGAAGGAAGCTGACAGCTGTGGTCGTACTGCGAGTGTGTGTGTGTGTGTGTGTGTGTGGAGAGACTCCTCAAAGGAGAGCTAATTAATAGATAGTGTGCTCAGGCCTCTGTCACAGTTTTCCTGTCAGGTCTTGCGTAAGGACAAAGAGACAGAAAAAAAATAAAGAAAAAGGGAAAACTGGAAGAAAAAAAAAGAGAGTGTGTGTACTGCGTTTATTGTTCTGTAAACTATGCACATCAGAGGCGGCTTTGAATTTAACCTCAAGACTGAGGTTAGCAGTGCTGACGCAATACCCCCTGCCATTTGATAAGACGTTTATTACAAATTGTAAATGAAACTTAGCCTAGCTAAATACGAGAAAGAAAAAAGGATTTCGGGGGTTTTTTTACAGGGGAAGACGGACAAAAGAGGAAATGAATTATGTGTGGAAAGAGATTGCACCATTTATTTAGTCATAGGTGGGTTTTTTCTTCATAGTGTTCCCTTCTCTTTTTCGAACACTTAGCGGTACAGTAACATAATCACTGCAGTGTCTCTATTAAAACAGTATGTGCAATTGTGGACTGCACTGTTCATCTGCTTCATGTCATGCACTTGTTCAAACTGACTTGTATTCAGAGACTCCGGCTCCAACCCCATGTACATTTTTACATTTTCTGCAAAAAGACCATGAGCATTGTTTTCCCTTTCAAAACTTGCAAATACAAATGTGATTTGGGTGGTTGATACGGCGTTGATAAGGTTGTGTGTTATGGGGTTGCTTGTGTGGTTACTAGATGCTGTGCAAGTACCCACACCAAGACTCTATGGCCAACTTAACACAAATGGCATTGACTTTCTGCAGTATCTGTGGTCTTGTTCATTTTACAGGAAGAAAAAAAAAAAATCAACAAAGTGATTTTTTTTAAAGGCATTTGCCAATAAATGTGGTCAAAATAATCTTTAACTAAGTATGAGCGAAAGTGATAAAAGCAGTGAATACCTAAATTCTAATTCAAAGATTCCTAAAGTTGTTGAGTCGTCAATCATAAATGATTAACAGTGTCACTATTTAACATGCCAAGCATGGCACATACATTATAATGTCACAGGTTCACAGCCCTGTCAATCCTTTCACTAAAAATATTCAACACAGCCGCCAGCAAAACCCAGACACTTATTTGCATATCTCAGACTGTGTGTAGTTGGACACCTTAGATAGCGGAAGCCATTGCTTTTGCATTTTCCTCCGTTTTAATATAGTGCGATAGCCATCGAGAAACAGAGCGCTGATTTTACAAGCCCTAATACTGAAGCGCTTTATCAGGCCAGGATCCGACTCTTGTCAAGTGAAACTGTGATAAAGTCAGTTTCTAACTACACCAATCGATGAAAGTAATTTATTTACCTCGGGTAGGCAATTTCAGTTCCGTCTTAAGATGGCTGGAGTGAGAGACAGAGAGAGAGAGACAGAGAGAGAGAGAAAGTTTGGCTTGGCAGGGCTTTGTACGACGGCGCCCAAGATTAATATTCCTCTCATGAAACGTTCTCGGACATGTGAGGCGACTCCATAAACCGTGCCGGGGTTAATGCACGGTACTAAATCTACACCAAATCTCAGGCGCAGCAAAATGGGGGGTGGGAGGGGGGAGATTTGGGGCGCTGTGCCACTATCATTCCCACCTCTTCCCCTCACCTGACACTCCTGTGGAACCTCGGAGCGTTCGCTAAATTAAAACCTCCACGGCGTGTGATACGGCTCAATCAGAGGGCCTTGTTCGTGTAACCGTCCCGAAGCGAGAGGGAGGGTGGTCTGGTCCATAACTTGACTGGGTAAAACAAAAAGGCACATGAATTACACATAATAATCAATACAAATGTGACCACTTAAGGCTTATGTTGAGGTGCTAATGAATATTCATATTCAATGTGCTTCAGGCGTTCGTTGTGGTTGTAAACCCATCACGAGAAAGGGCAACCCAAAAGGTGAATAAATCAGAGCATTACATAAAAACAAGCGTGTGTGTGATGCGAGTCAGTGCATGATCGAGGCTCGTACGGAGAGTGTGTGAATTACAGAGTGCAGTAAGTTTAAAAAAAAAAAAAACATATAATCTGGGCAAGTGCATTAATTCAGTACAGGGAGTGCAGAATTATTAGGCACGTTGATTTTCTGATCATATTTTTTTTCCAGGCACATTTGACCAATTCCAAACCACAGTAATCCTAATAACTACTATTGATTTAGTATTTAATAATGTATAAGTGATATATAATTGTTCATGAAGGCTGGAAATGAAAATCACCTTATATTCAGGTGTGCAGAATTATTAGGCATGTTTTCTTTTACAGATAAATTGAGCCAAAAAAGAGATTTAACTCAGACTGAAAAGTCAAAAAGTATTAAATGCCCATGAGAAGGATGCAATACTAATGCAATACTAGACATTGCAGTTAAGGCGTGACCATTGGACAGTGAAATGCTCGTTGGGTCAGCAGGATCTGACAAAAACAGGTGGTGAAAAGACACCTGTTAACCGCAAAAGAATTAAGAATTAAGGTGAAGAATTAAGGGTGAAACCATCAGGAACCCTTTAGTCTCCAGCGCCACCATTTTCCAAAGCTGCAACCTACCTGGAGTCTCCAGAAGTGCAAGGTGTCAGGATCTCAGAGACTTCAGTTAGATAAAGAATCCTAAAAAATGACCCCCACTAGATAAGAATCACAAGCTGAAGTGTTGTAAAATACATGAAGAAGGATTTTTTATAGGCTTTATGGACAGATAGGTTGAGAGTGACTCTTGAAGGACCAGCACCACATCCTCTAGTACCACTGTTTGAAGAATTCATCTTCCAGAATCTGGCAGTACGTTTTGGGAGTTCATTTTTAGTCCATCTCTGCAAAACGGACTTCAGGATGGACTAAAATGAACTCCCAAAACGTACTGCCAGATTCTGGAAGATGAATTCTTCAAACAGTGGTACTAGAGGATGTGGTGCTGGTCCTTCAAGAGTCACTCTCAACCTATAAAACCTATAAAGCCTATAAAAAAGCAGGCTTCATGTATTTTACAACACTTCAGCTTATGATTCTTATTTAGTGGGGGTAATTTTTTAGGATTCTTTACCTAACTGAAGTCTCTGAGATCCTGACACCTTGCACTTCTGGAGACTCCAGGTAGGTTGCAGCTTTGGAAAATGGTGGCGCTGGAGACTAAAGGGTTCCTGATGGTTTCACCCTTAATTCTTCACCTTAATTCTTAATTCTTTTGCAGTTAATAGGTGTCTTTTCTCCGCCACATGTTTTTGTCTGACCCTGCTGACCCAACGAGCATTTCACTGTCCACTGGTCACGCCTTAACTGCAATGTCTAGTATTGCATTAGTATTGCATCCTTCTCATGGGCATTTAATACTTTTTGACTTTTCAGTCTGAGTTAAATCTCTTTTTTGGCTCAATTTATCTGTAAAAGAAAACATGCCTAATATTTCTGCACACCTGAATATAAGGTGTTTTTCATTTCCAGCCTTCATGAACAATTATATATCACTTATACATTATTAAATACTAAATCAATAGTAGTTATTAGGATTACTGTGGTTTGGAATTGGTCAAATGTGCCTGGAAAAAAAATATGATCAGAAAATCAACGTGCCTAATAATTCTGCACTCCCTGTATATCTCGCACGCTTGCCTTTACGTCTCTCATGTGTGAAGAAATTTTTAACCAAGGCGTACGTTTTTGCATTTCTATTAAACACAGCTAGCCATTCAAAGAAACTACAGTACATGAAATCCCCCCCTCGCTCTCTCTCTCCATGGCCCTGAATGTCATTTACATGAATCGTATTGCTCTTGCCAACCTCGAGTCAGACCCCATTTACGACGCCCTTTATTTCTGCAAAAGACTAGCAGACTTCCTGACCTCCTATCTCATTTCTCTCTGTGGAGGTTAGTGTGATGGCTAGCACGTTCTGGATGGGAAAGGACGTGTCTTACAAGGTGGATGATAAAAGCAACCTCAAGTTGGTGCTAGGACATGTTATTACAGTGTGTTTAAGTTTACGTTTGACTGACAGGACAGCTCGGCGTGAAAGGATTTCTGCCGCTACAGCTGCTGTGGTTTTGTGGACTTGACAAACATAACCCTTTCTTTTCACTATTGTTTTTCCCCTCTTTCTGCCAGTCTAACTCCAATAACAATGCTATTTGGGGTGGCTGAGGCAGCTGCATATTTGTCGTCCCCCTTTCTCTTCCCCTCCCGTTCCTCCATTGTGTATGATCTCAGTGTCTGGGACAACCGGTTTGATCCCCTATGCGAGAGTAATTTGCCAGTAGCCTTCTGTTTCAGAGCCCTGATAGGGATGAGCCACACCTGGAGAAAAAAGGCCTAACGTCCATTACTTGTGAGCTATTATTAGAGAATGTTTAAAGAAAAAAAAAAGTAGCTTCCTATCATACAAACATTAAAAGAGTGTGTAATCCTGGCAATATTGAGTCATTTGAGCCACCCGCTCATGGGAGCTGTAGTTTACGGTGCCTTGTCATTGTTTTCAGTGTGTAGTCAACACAGCGGATGGTATTTGAGAAATAGTCCCAGCCCGGCCGAGAAGATCTTGCACCGCCAGCGGCATTAATTAACTCCTCATGCCTGTCAGAAGTAATAGAGAGCAACGCGTTTAGACACATCAACAGGGCGGCTGGTCATAAAGTGAGAAAGTTGGGCGAAAAACAGACTAACTAAGCTCTACGAGGTCCGTTGCTGAACCAGCAGCCAATGAGTCAGTCGCCTTGTTAAAACAAGGAAGGGTTCGGATTTCAACTCCACTTCTAAAGCACAACGCAAAAATCTAAATCTGGTCCCCTTCCAGGAACTATATAAAGGTTGAGTGAATCTGGAATATAGTTTTACAATTAAAACATGTGGGTGGGGCGATTTAGTCGCAATATTAATATCATTTGTGCATATGCACACAGTAAACTCTCAAACTAACACTTTAATCCCACCCACTTTAAAGCTGTCAATCAAAATTGCCCTCTTTTTCACCTACAACTCCACCCTTCCTGACGGGCGGGCCAACTTCACAGCTCTACTGTATCCAAAAACAACTCCGCCTGAAACCTGATGCCGTACGCCACTAAGGATGCAGACGACACGCAGACTCAGAAATTTTTGGGCTGCTTTGCTCACGGTTAGTGTTTGTGCGTAAATCGAGCTTGGTCCCAGCATCCTAAGGGGGCCCCCATTTTAACAGTACACAGACTCAAGACCTCAATTAGACTTCTGTGAATACACTCACAGGCCACACTGTTTACCATCATTTCTCAACATTTTAATGGGATCCAGCGCAAATTCAAATAAATGAGCACTTCAGATGATGACTTCAGGCCTTTCTACTGTTTATCTACTATGCCCTCCCTTTTGACCTCGGTGCCACTCGCATCAGTCAGAACGTTCAACAATAAAGATGGCCCGCTGGCCCGGGGCCAGTGTGAGGGTGTCCCGGGCCAGTTGACAAAACTCAAAATATTACTTTTGTTGATCTTGTACATCTATTTTCTATGCTTTGAAACCTTAAACACAAGCCAATACTAGCTGGCTAACATAGACAAAACGTTAAATAAGCAAAAAATATATATTTGGGACGCATCAATATATAAAAATGTGTCAGAAAAGAACAAATCAAACGGTCAATAAATGTCAATAATTGCATTATGCCATTGTTATCCAGCAGAATAAATGCATGTATAATGTATTTAGATTATAGCTGTATAATGTATAGTTTAGAACTTTTTGTGAAAAGCTGCAAATGTCTTTTTTAAAGACACACACACAATATAATATAATATATCATGCACACTAACTTGCTTAAAATCACAAAAAATATTCAATTAATTAGCAACACATACATATATTCATGCACATATACATATATTTCTGTAAAGAAAATAAAGAGAAACAAATGGTAAAAGTAAAAAAAGAAGATCAATCTTTTGTGGTGGGGCCAAGTGAAAAGGTTGGTAAGGAAAAAGCCTTACTGTTGAGCCCTGGTCAGACTTCTGGTACCAAGGAGGAAGGAGTCCTCAGTGTGTGGTCACTTTAAGAAAACTAATGCTCAACAAAAGCAAAGCTATAATTTATACTTGCCTGCCGGACAAAGCCTGGAAAAGCTGGTGGAATGTTTGCGAGCTGCCTGGATACTCCTGGAGAAGCAGGGTTTCTTATTGACGCAACGGCTGAGAAAATAACACTGGCTTGTGTACCAAGCCCATGGCCAAATAATCCTTTTATCAGAGAGTCTGCTTATAACCCAAAAGAGAAGGGAAAACAGATGACCAGACAGCAAGCTAAACAGAGAGAAAGGAAGTGAGTGAAAGACAGATAAATGGGAGAGTGAGGGGAGACGGAGAGACCTCCTCTGCCGTGTTCTCTCCTTTTCATTTTGTTTCCATCCTGTCACTCATGTGATAAAGTGGCTACATGAGACTATTGAGAGCAAGACAAACTACAGCCCAGGTCACAGCGTGCATCAACAGTCTGCGCCCCCGATACCTCTCCATCTGCTACCGTCCTGAACCCTGGATCTCTTTCAAGACGAGAAAAAAACTTTCCGTCTTCTATGAAAGAAGGGCCATCTGGAATTTTCGGCAGAAGGTTCTTCCCTGGTACAAATTTTTAAACCAATCCGGCCAGGCGCGCGGAGGCCCGTAATGGCTCTGACATGTCCCTGCGCCATGACCTCATCAGACAGTATGCAGAGCCAGGGCACAGAGCGGTGAAATTCCAGCAGAAGGTTCCATTCGGCCCATGATGTCGTGCACCTATCCCGACACACATCCCGATTGGTATTCGAGCGCGTGCATGGCTGACGACTCGCGTCACCAGCCCACTAACGTGACAGGTAGTGGGGTTTGTAATTGGAGCCGATCAGTAAGCCATATGCCACTCGTCTCCTAGTGCCAAATCCCCGCCCCCGCCACCCCTCTGATGCTTGGCACACTCTGGCTCCTATGGAAAAAAAAGCCCTCCACTTCATTAAGAAAGTAAACACAAGTGCTGTCTGAAGTGTCTAATTAGTCCCCTAATTACTCCCTGCTCGTTACTAATGCAAATTAGATTACGCTGCTTAACTTCATCGTGTCCACAATGCCGCTGTTAATTGAGGCCTTTTGAAATTAAATTACTCGCTAATTAGCATATCAAAACCATTAATTCTGTGCCAGAGAGAAAGAAAAAAAAACAACAACAAACGCCAAGTTTTGCTAATGAGTTTTGCTAATTGAATATGTACGTTCAATATTGAGTTTTTGCCAGCCGGGCTTCGTTCAAGAAGCTACTTAGCCACTTGTGCGAGCGAGTTCAAAGGGAACGGAAGCCAGTCTTGCGCCGTTTAAGGCAGCACTCCAACGTTTTGTCAATATTTTCGTGTTGCGCAGCACGAGGGTAACACTCGGTGAGTGAAACAAATATGCCCTTGATAGTAGTAGACATTTATTTTTTTTAAATGCTAAAAGCTATGGTATGAATGATACATATGCATTTGTTCAATTTGAAAAAACAAAACAAAAAAAACCCACTGTGCTGAAGTGAATGACAAATTCACAAATTACAAAATTCAAAAGAAATTATGTTTTTTTTATAAAGAAGCCTCGTATTTTAAAATAATTGTTTTTAATGTATATATATATATATATATATATATATATATATATATATATATATATATATATATATATATATATATATATATATATATATATATATATATATATTTTTTTTTTTTTTTTTTTTTTTTTTTTTTTTTAAAGATGTCATTTATACCTGTGATGGCAAAGACAATTACTCCAGTCTTCAGTGTCACTTGATCCTTCAGAAATCATTCTAATATGCTGAATTGGTGTTCAAGAAACATTTCTTATTAATAATTTAATTAATTTGTTACATTTATATAGCGCTTTTCTAGGCACTCAAAGCGCTTTACATATAGAAGGGGGATTCTCCTCAACCACCGCCAATGTGCAGCATCCACCTGGATAATACAATGTTGAAATGTTGATGCAGTCGTGCTGCTTAATATTTTTGTGGAAACGCTGATGCCATTTATTTGATAAATAGAAAGATTTATTTTAAAGATTTTTTAACAACCCAAACTTTTTAAGGTAGAGTATGACGACATTATAAAAGTCTATTATTTCAAAAACCTAGATCAAGCTTGTATTAATCTCAGAACGTTTCTTTGAGCGGAGAACTGATTAAGTAAAAAGATCATAATTAAAATATTTAATTATTGTAAAACGCTATGCAAGCATTTCTATTTTTCTCAAGTACAATCAAATGTGAAGATCTCATCAGTTTCACCACACTAAAAAAAAACTTCCAAACTTTTAGCATAAAATTCTCTCATACCTTCACGGGCAGGCGTCCATTCAGAATGAATAAGCCCCAAGTAAAAGTTCACGCCATTAATTCATGTAATCTACAGAGGCGACGAAAGGCTTAAGAAATCTCAAGAGCCGTTTTTGCTTCAAATGTAAACGACTACGATTAAATTTAACACTTCCTTTTTGGCACCCCACCCCCACACACCCTTCAACCCAATATCCGTCCAATATGGATTTCTGAAAGACTCCATTCAGTGCTCTCAAAGTCTCATTTTAATACTATCTCCAACTTCCCATTTGAATATGGACCTAATGGAAGAGGTGTAGAAGAGAAAAGAAATTGAATAGTGAAATTGAGAGGTAGCCACACAAAAAAAAAAATTAAATAACCGTGATAATTAGATGTGAAGATATTATAATTTCTTTACAAGGATGCATTGAAAATGCTTCTCTACAACATTTGGCCTAATTGTCAGAATTACCATATTAACCAGTTACCATTTGAGTAAGTTGATTAAAAAATTGATTATTCGTCCATTTCTTTTAGGAGTTTCTTAATCAAAATCTAACATCCTTGAAAAATTAATTTGAAGCCCCTCTTATCAGTTAATTAAATCTGGTTGGAAGTCATTTTTCTGTGAAGCGTGATTAGACAGCACACTGTTCTGTACTGTTCGGGCCGCATGATGTTAGAAAACTTTTCAATGTCTCATCAAACATTCAGAAATAATAAGAATAGAATTTCTTTGAAGGGCCGTCTCTTCTCTCATTCTTTTTTTTTCCTTCCTTTTTTAAACTATGCCTTTCTGATAAATTACGCTATACCCGAAAGATCTCTCACTCTCATTAACACATTCTCATTACCAGACAGGAATATAAGGAAAAAGGAAAGAGAAAAATAGAGAGAGAGAGAGTGTGTGTGTGTGTGTGTGTGTGTTGGGGGACAGAACGAGAGAATAATACTTTTGTAGGATGGATGACTGTATGGAATTATTTCCTCATATAATCCGGCAGAGTGTGCAAGTGTGTATATATATTTGAGGTGTTTCTGAACTGCTGTCTCGGCTGGAGGTGAACCTTAAGCCAAATTAAAGAAAGAAGAGAAGCCAAAGATACAAATGTGCTTTACAGACAGAGAAAAAAAAAATCTGAAAAAAGTCACAATCTCTTGAGAAAACTCACAACTCTCCCCTAGAAAAGAAATCAAACTGAAATACAAAAGCACTTAGAGCACACAAAAAAATAGACAGCTCTTTTTATGACCCTTTTAGGTTTTTCTGAGCAACTCTAACAGTACGGTATTCCAGATTCCTCAGACAGAGGATCTAAGAGGGGCGATAAGTCATATTTGACAAAGTAAAGCTTAACACATATTTCATTACAATAAAATACATTGTAATATCAATATCTTTGGAACGTCTCTGTGGACAAAGTTGTCAAGAAGATAAGACAGTGCATGTCAGAGTCGGGTGGGAAGGAGGCTTCGGCTGGAGAGGCGCGTTGCTCTGAAAGTCAGCCAACACACACGGCGCAAAAAACGATTTCGCCAGACAACCTTGGGATAAGCTGCTGAGGACGACACATTAATATACTAAGATAAAACAGGTGATGAGACACTAATTCTATTTTTTACTGGAAGAGCCACATATATTTTCTTTCATTTCCCCCTCCTCCTAATGCATTACGCTCATTCTTTATCTATAAAATAGGGTGGCCAACTAATCGGAGCATTTATCAAATTCCTCACATTTTAGCATTTATTTTGGAAGGTTTCCATAACTCGGAGTACAGGCCGCCGTAGAGTTTCCAGAGCTCAACTGACCACACGCAAACCTTTGTTTTCGGCCTATGAGTCTTACGGACCACAGCAGTGCAAAATAAACCCTGGATCAGAACTAAAAATACTGTACTGAATGTTTATCGAAATGTTTGAGACCTTAACAGAGGGCAGCCAGGCCACTCGTCATTCACGTCAAGGTGTGAGTGAGGCCACGGGTTTCGCTTCCTACGGGGAGTGGGTCAATTAGTCTGATTAGGTGTTTATTGAATGATTGGGGGCTGCTGATTACACCGCTGAGGCGTTCGGCTAACTGGAAGTCAATCAACAGAGCCGCTCTGGTTCCTAATACAGCCACCTCATGGGGTTTGTTCATTCCTCACAGTCTCCTTCCATATCTGACCTGTCACATTTTCAGAAAAACCCTATCTGTTTCAAACACAATTAACCTTTGGGACAAGGTGGAGAGAAAAGTGAAGAGACTGGACAGGCTGAACAACTCACCTCTTCTATATCATTATCGCTGATACATTTCAGAGAAAAAAAAGAAGATGATCCTTATTAGGGCCCCTTATGAACAGGTTCGAACCAGTTTTCAAAGCAGAAACCAAAGTGAAACTAAATCCAAATTCACGTCGCCTAGAGGGTTTAGACTTTATTTTGCACCGCTTTTTCTTCTGTGGGATTTTTTTTTTTTTTTTTTTTGCATGGGGGGTCGTGAGGGACAAGCCACGGCTGTGTTTTTGAAATTAGCCATGGCAAGCTGGTGTGCGGAAAGTGATTGCTCTAAACCGCGGAGCGTTACCGGGAGGGACGGTGGAGGTTCGCACACGCAGACGTCTCAGCCTAATAGCACCCAGGAGATGTGCTGCGACTGAGGATTTCTGGAAACTTCTCTCTGGCCAGATTTTTTACAAACGCCCAGCACAAAGCCTCATAAAGAAACTGACTCGTCAGAGATGTCGAGTTCAGCCTAACTCGCCGCTGTAATCACTTCCTCCTTCACTTCGACTCTGGCTGTTCAAAAATGCGATTTAAAAAAATATGTATCCACACAATTTAAAAAAATAGAATTGTTATTTTCAATATCAGTAGGCTTTAGAGTGTGTTAACTATTTTTATGCACTTGTATTGTAGGCTTGTTTTGCTGAGAGCTGATTGCTTTAAAGCAAATACAAAAAAAAAAATGTGTTAGTCCTTGAAGAAGTAATGCATTTGTGTTTTATCCATTACTAACCGATTGTAAATACTTCAAAAGAAATCTGACGGTGAGGGGAAACAAAGGCAAAAGCGGTCGTAGTTGACATGATAGAGGAGAATAGCCTACCTGTGGACAGTGGTCATATTGCTCTGTTTCTTCTTATCTAGAGATTTCAAAAACATTTTCCTTCAATTGTTCTTCTACCCGCGGGAACTGAATTCATTTTTTTCTATGAACCAAAACAGCAATTATGACAACCAAACACTTAAAATATCACAAAAGAAAAAGTCCTTCCTCAACCCATTTAAAAATAAAAAATAAAAAACACAGGCGTGGAAACGTCTGAATGTGATAAAACGCTGCATGCAAACTCTTTAAACAAATTTAATCAGGTTTTAATACAGGGAATGGGTTTACATCTGAGGCTTCACAGTCTTTCATCCGCTCACCATTTTATCTGATAAAAATGATCGCTTGATTGAAAAGAAATGAAGTAAAGATTAGGTATGCTAGTTTCAAAATTAAGCATTCAGTCACAACACCTTTCTATCTGAAGTTATCTGCAACTTTTATCATGTAGATTCCTTTAATAAAATCTGGGCATGGGTCATGTCAGGAAAGGTAATTCAAATTGAAAGTGAAAAATTACCATAGAATGCCATGTCATCCTAATATCGCAGCAATGCAATTCCTCCCCATAAAAAAGCGCATATGTGTGGAGGAACATGAATTTGGCCATCATTCCTTTTTTAATTAAAGCATTCAGTCCCCTTTCAACGCGAGTTCAAGGATGCCAGGAGACTAATTAATTTGAAAAGGTAAGATGTCTGCGCACAAATGTCTTCCGACACACAGATTTAAAGAATATGGAATAAGAGAGAGGTAAGAAAGAAAGAGTTCAAGAGGTCACACCACTTCAAGTCGCCCTGCTGTCATCCAGTGATCAGAGTTGAAAACAGACCAGTGCTGGAGTTCGCCTTTTCGGTATGTGGGTGTGAGAGCCTGAATAAAGCCTACCAAAAAGAGGCACATCTACGAAAAATGCAAAGAGGACATCAACGGAAAATAGCTCAGAAATTGCTCATTGGCTTATTTATTTATCTAAAGCTAACTTGATTCAAATAAGATCACTATATAGTTGACTGTGGATACCATTAAAGCACCGCTATAAAGTACAGTATAGTAGTCCAAGACACACACGTCAGCTTTTTGTAAACCTGCCATTTTAGAGATATAGATATATATATAAAAATGCTGAGGATAGACTTGTATGGTTTGCATCTCTCTTTTCACACACACACTTTTATATACATGCAACATTGAAATACTTTCCTGCAGTACTAGAAATAAAAACATTTTAATTTAAAAATAGTACTTTTTCCTGCAGCATCCTGCAGAAGGAAAAGTGAATTAAATTTTATAATATAAATAAATGTACATTTTCAAAGCACCTTTGTTCGCAACTTTCTTGGCCATGCAAAGGAAATTAAAATTCAAAAGTGTGTGCGAGTAAGAAAACAAAGCACAAAACTTATTCACTCCTGTGGAAAAGTCCTGGACAGGAGTGCTAATCCTAGGTTTAGCGAGTGGGTTATTTCCCAGGAAGGAAGGGGTATGGATGTAGAATCCCATTACAGATGTCAGCCGACTGGCAGTGACCGCGAGGGCAGACATCATACCGGTACAGAGCCCAATCGTGCCCCCAACCTACTGGCAAGAAAAGCTCAAGCGGTATGAAGTCTGACCGGCTCCCCTAACCCATCCACCCCTCCTTCCATCCGCGACCCCTCTGTAGGAAAATACTCTCCCTGACTTCTCCCGCTAGCGCTCCGATGAATGGAGAGTGAGGGGCTGTCTGTGAGTGTGTTAGTGTGTGTGTGTGTGTGTGTGAAGGGGGGGGGTTACTATACAATTATTCCGATAACAGCTGGGGATAATATAGTGGCAGATGTCCCCTGGTCAACAATGCTCACAGACCACAGCCGAGAGCAAAAGGCAACTCTAACCAACGGTTAGCAGACAATTTAAAACAGAGTAGAAATCCTTCCTTTTTTTCTTAATTTTTCGGAAATCCTAAGCCCCTCCTGAGCTATTGTAAAATTTTTGATTTGTGAAAAATCATTATTAAAAAAAATAAATAAATCACAACAATCCAATCAATTAAGCTAAAACAATTCATTTTGACCAACATCAAGTTTTGAATGATATGAATATAATTGTTCCTGTGTTTTTGAGTCTGCGTCCATGTGTAAAAGCCCTCGTATTATTTGGCATGTTATGGTTAGCGCTAGACAACATGCTTTTCCTGCAGTGCGAGTGTGTTGCGCTGCGCTGCGCTTCTTGCACTCGTCACCCCCCACCAAGACAAGACACTTCACCACAACAGCGTCAGAGAAGAGGAAAAAAAGACAAGGCCGTACACAACACAAAGAAGCGCATGGATTTGGGTATTTAGAACATGATATACATTCTGAAAAAGTGATTTTCTTGTAGGAAAGTGTCTAAGAAAGTTGCGTCGGAACTACAGGAGAAAGCATCAATCAAAAACGGAAAGACAAATCTGATTTTGTTTAACACATGGTTAAAAGATAATTCTGTCATAAGATGTATCATGTTCGTCCGTTTCAAATGCAAATAACTTAAGTAGGCATCCCCTTGTTACCCATTACTAATACCATAAAAGAAACCAACACTTCTCCATCCCGCTGCTACTTTACGGATTAGCGAATGAAAATTAGATGCATTTATATGGTTATTACTTATATGGTCACACAGTGGGGAGGGGGATTTATCCAAGCGTACAGTGCAGCGCCAGAATCTCCCTCAGGAACGAACCGCTCGCACCTTCGGCAGCTGGGGGTGGATTAGAGTTTTAAACCCGGACTAAGGTTTACTGCGGCCGGCAACACTGACAGGAATTCCTCCCGCCGTTGCCGCCAAACAAAGCCGGGCAACGCGGATAGGAATAAAACGCCTGAGGTTTTCTCCTCTCCTGTTTAGGCAGAAGTTTTCAGTAATCGCAATCACTGTTTTGAGAGCTTAGCATTTGGCGTCACAAGTGGGATTTTTAACTGCGATAGAAGCGAGAAACAGAACCGGGCTTCTCTGGAAAACTTTACTAAGACGCATTCAAACAAGCCGCAGCTGTCACTCTGACATCAAGTCACGTCTTTTGTGACAGTGCCGAAAGTTTGCTCCCATCTTTCCCGAAGAGCTTTACTGATGCGGCTGCTCTCCGCCGTTCTCTGACGGACATGATGGCTTGTCAGCGGTACGCTGGGGTTTTTAAAATATACAGCGAGTCGCATTATAAAGACCTTCGTGGAGGGGGTGAAGGCTCGAGGGGGGAGACAGCGGACTGAGAGAAAATCCATAACACAAATACAGCTGTCAGCTGGAACGCAAAGTTAGCAGAAGCAGCTTCGGTGGCCATAGGGAGCAAGTTTATGACTTCAGCTTGCAACCTCCCTTAGACACCATCTAGGCTTCAGTAATCAATACACGGTGTTCTTCATCACACCAACAGGTACCTCTTTCGGGCAAAAAAGCCCAGTTGTAACTCTTTCAAGCAGGTATCCAGCATGTGAGTGACCATGCAGCGCACTAGTCCACTTTCCATCCGCGTCTGCGAGCTGCCAATAATCTCTCCTGAGGTGCTCGGCTAATGGATATAGAGAAGTAATGATCAACGCCTCAGACTCAAGTACTGTCATTTCCGTCCAGTGAACACCCTGCTTTTCCTTCTACCACATTTCCCCAGCTCATCGGAAATGGGCCCTTCCTCTCTCTAAGCAAACGCTAGGGTCATTCTTTAAGACAGTCATCACCTCATAACAGCCTGGCACTCTCCCGAAACCCGGCGTGAAGCCTCCCCACACAGGAAACATTGTGCGCCGAAAACCCAAAAACTGCACACAAAAAAAGTGTGCCACTGAGGTCACAGCAAAGAGGAACTGTGCTTACGAGTTCAAGTGGAGAATTAAATTCACATTGGAAATAAATATACATAAGAAAACAACGTCCAGCAGCATCTTCAGCAGCTGACGGATCGCAGAGATGGCATTTCCGCGCTGCAGTCTGGTCTCTCTCAAAGTTGAAACCGTTAACGCCAGACCTTTTCGATATCTAGCTCAACTAATCAGATCAACATTGTCATCTGGAAAACATCCTTCACTCTGGTTACTCTTTTCTTTTTGGTTTTTAATTTGCAGATGCTGATATTGCTTTAGTGTCATTTTTTTGTGTAGTTAGCTCCTTTTTTCCTCTTTCATGGTTCAGAGTTTGAGGAGAAAATGACACCACTCTCTGACTAGTAATAAAAGCAGCCCTCACTGTCTAAAAACGTGCATAATTTATTATTCACATACACTGAAAAATGCTCAGCCTCGCCGTTCCACCAAATAACATCTTCAATTAAAACCACATGTTTAATCTGTGGCTGGTGCTCGCTGCTGGTCAACGCCAGAGCTGATCCGTTCAAAGACGCAAACGGGCGTAAAAATTACAGCCTGACCTTTCACGTAAGGTCAGCTGAAATATGAAAGGGAGAACGCAGGCATGACATATTTCACACAAACACGTTTCGGAGAGCAGAAGTGGCCAAAAGTGTGGTTGACAAAAAAATTATCCTAATCAGTTAGAGATGGATATGTATTGCTCTTCAAAATGCTTTCGCTAAAAATGCACTTGTGTGAAAACTAACATTATTTTTGGAACGGTGAAAGAGTTTAATGGTGGAAATGCCATGTGAGGGTCTAAGGGACAGTGCTTCATGAGAACAAGAGTGCTTTGTGTTAAAACCACCCGTGATATTGAAAAACTTAAATTTACCTCTAAATCACTTCACTAAGGCTCATCTGAATTTGAAAAGAGCACACACACACACACACACACACACACAAAGCACTAAATGCTTTTTGCACAGCACACATCGACATATATTTGCATTAGCAAGAAACCGGTTGTTCAAACAAAGTTTCAATCACCAAATGTTCCTAAAATATTCATCAAAAAGCAACATGCCTGAATGTACACCTGGCATCAGGTTAGTCTCAACATCAACGTCCAAAACAAACACATTCCTGACCTTCTCTACCCAGAAAAATACCCACAGTGGGCTGAATACCAGCCTGCCATGCAATCCACACATTCATCAAAATAACGGATTTGAAAGATCTCAGAAAGTGAGGTTTGTAGCATGTATAAACATGGAGAGCAACATAAAACACAATCACTTTTCACAGGAAAAAAGTGATGTATCAATTATAACTTGAACTCTACGGTAGCCTGGCATCCGCCGTTAGAAGTGCTAAAACTATCGGCTGAGGTGTAGCTTTTGCCGCCTGCAGCTGCTTGACGGCCATGCAAATAACTAAATTACCCACTTTACTGCCATTTTCATGCCCTCCCTGAATGAAATGCCATATTCTTTGTCAACTTCATGAATTATCACTTTTACTCTATAGGCACATAAAATCATTCAATCACTCTATTCATCTAACACACAAGCAGATCAAATGGAAATTGTATTCATCACTTAATGCTTATGTTAATCTACATTTACACATGTCACATTTCAATTAGCAGGGAATCTGTTCATCATAAGAGGCAATACATCGACATTAGGAGCACACAACACAAAAAAGTGTTTTAGTACAAGAAAAATGATTTGTCTTATAAAATAAAATAAACCAAATATTCAAATGTAAAAGCCTGTGTTGTTAGTAATAATGAAGATGAAATAATTAAAAGATTAAACAAAACAAAAAAAATATCAGACCAAATTAAATCATTTATCATTATCTTCCACTGTTCAAAAAAATTGTTTCTTGTCATTTAATATACGTTTGCATTATGCTGTACATTCCAACAGTGATTTAAGTCAACATTCACTTATTTTCTATGAGATTTAAATTAATTGTGTCAAAAGCTCCATCAATCAGTCCTTAATAACATGAGATGAACACACTGACAGATTATGAGAATGATGAGGTATATATAGCCTATTTTTTTTTCCCCCCTTTCTTTTCATTAGCAGGAATGAAAATGTATTGTTAAAAACCAAGTACAGAAATAGTCCAAATTACTAGTGTACTTGGTTCAACTACTGAGCTGTAGTTCCCTCTTTTAATGCCCGGGACTGGGTTAAAATTGCTTGTTTTGTTTTAGTTTTGCTGTTGTGTTTGAGAGAGAAACAACCAGCGCTGATTTGATCACGAAACGAACAAGAAACCATTAAACATATGGTTTAAAAAATAAAACAAAAAGTTAATCTTGCTCATGCATCGGTGTAAATATTAATCTCTAAATAAAGAAATTAAGTTTTGCATCACTGAAGTTAGTCAGCAATCCGTGTGTTAATCCGTAAAAGCGAGGCAAAAACTGATCAATGAAAAAATATTTTATTTCAACATTTTCTTTTTGATGTGCAAAGTTAATATTTTTTTTATCTGGTTTAGCTATACAACCCTTACTCAACGTATCTCGCGGTATTTGATGCGTTTGAAATCATACTCATTATACTCATCAACATAACAATCAATACATGCTGCTTTAATCTTATTTTTATATTTATATTTATTTTATTGAATTCTTTACATTTTTAATATCTCATTGTCTCAATAACACACCGATAATAGACCCTAAAACAACGAACAAACTTCAATACGTTTCATTAATTTTTCTTTTAACTTTCTGCTATAATTTTAAAACGTTCAATTATTATTATTTCTAAACGTTGTATCTTATAGAAATGAAAACGTATGAGGCAGAAGGCATGGGTTATTTGCATAAGATCAGATCACTGTTTGCTGAGGGCCTGTTAAAAACAATAAGCTACACGGAGAATAAGAAAAGAAAGTGCATAAAGTCGTGCTTTAACTTTTTAGTTTACGTTCATATTTCAATGCTGTTTATTAACTTAAATTGTTAATACGGAGAGTTTTGTTTCAAAGGCCAAGCAATATATGATTTCTACATTTCTGTGGAAGAAATATGGTCTTTCAATAGAAATCAAATGCACACGAACATATATGTATTCCAAATTACTTTATCTGATCTGTCAATAGTCACATTTTTTGTTGTTGTTGCTTTGATCAAATTTCAGAGTGTGTGATATTTTCAAACTCATTTACACATGCCCAATAAACTTATCTTTTTCACGATCGAGGTTCATTTTTATCTAATCCCTTCCAAGTTACTAATAATTTGTTTTATTTATAAATGTCTCTTATTCATAACCATGTATTCTCGTGGAGAATAACAACACGCTTTCGTCTCCGGTTTAAAAGTGTCACGTAAAAAAGTTACCTTGTCTAATTCATTGTGATATCCCATTTTGAAAAAAAGACACTGATATTTCTTTCTTTTGATCTGAAGAAGTGTGTGTGATAACGCGTCCGTGCATTCAAATATGGGATACGTATTAAAATCGCGTAAGAAGCGAGGAGCAAAGTAGAAGAAGAAAGAAAGAAAGAAAGAAAAAGAAGAAGTAAAAAAGTGGATATGAACCTGTTAGGATATTGTGAAGAACTCTACTTTCACTCTACGGCTGGACCATGTGGAAGAGTCGCTCCAGCTCTCGTGAATGTCCCAGTGATTCCAGAAACCTTCAGAAGAGCGACGCAAAAAGAAAAAAAAAATCCTGTTCTATGAGTGATGTCTTCAGACCATTACTTTCAACGACAACTGTCTTTATTAGTCTTCCTTTCCTTTTTACTGGCTTCCTCTCTCAGACTGGTCACTCAGTAGGGTGATAAGTGGAAACAATAATCGTGCACTAGCTCAAAGGCTGCATGGTCACAGCGCTCCTCAAAGTTCATGAAGAACAAGCACGCGGCTCTTTACGCCTCCTCGTCGCTTCAGGTCTTCCCTCTTTCTCTCTGTTAGTCACACGGTGAGTTTTCCTAAAGTCCCAACAATGCTTCTCGCTGGAGTTTTTGGCATCTCGTCTGTTCCTCGCTCATTCGCAGAGAAATCAGTGTTGAATTACTCCGCTTGTGTCTTGTGTTGGCGATGTGTTAGGGGACAGTTTGGTCTACCGTAATACGCCTAGAACAGGCGCGCTCGCACATCTTCTGCGCTGCCGCCGCTTGAAGCACAATAAAAAAAAGCTCGCGCGCTCCAGGCGCTGATCTTTTCACCTGCGCGCGCATCACTGCTTTAGTTTGGCCATTGTGGCAGCCGACGAGCAACAGATGTTAGTCAAAGGACAGACTCACCATGGGAACCGTTACCTTATTCCTCATATTATATTCTTCAGGAAGCAAGTCTGTTCTTGCTGCCTGTCATCATTCAATCCTAAATAATTTGGTTTTGTTGTCCGTAAGTGTTAATAATGGCCATATTTAAAAGTAGTATCCTCATCAACGATAGACAGGCTACAGATAAATAAATAGATAACATTGTATAGTGCAAAAATCTAATTCACACAGACTAAATTGAAAAACATCACGAAGGACCATGAATGATGTAGGCAAGTTGATGATTTATGAATATCACTCCAAATTGAATGGATAGTCAAGTGATGCTTTGTCAGTAATCTGTCATCTTATCAAAAAAGTTCAAATATGATATATTTTATGGTCAGTGCCAGTGGAAACTTTCTCTCAGCAAAAATGGCTTTTACTTGAACCATCAAAAAAATTATTCACATCTCCACTGGACAATAGGATACGACCCCCATTAGTCAAGACATATTCATTAGAAAAATCAATAACCCAAGATGTAGCCATGCTGGCCTTAAATGAAGCCAGCCGGCACATAAAACAATGCTGACTTCACTTCTATGTCCTGCCATTTGGACCTCAAGTCCTGGTCAAAAAAAATTGCACTTTAAGACATGTATTTATAGCTTTAGATTTACTGGGAAAATGTTGTTTGTCAACTTTTTGAAGTGACTACTGCATGTTTAATCATTAATGAGGAAGTTTGCACACAGGTTCAAAATGAAAACACTTTAGAACCAAAATGAATATTATAAGGCACAAAAGAAGATTCTAAAATGAATTCCTTTTTTAATCTGTGCTTGTGCAATGTTCTCCATCAGATTAACATGATACACAAACACAGATTTCTAAAACTTGTTTTGCCTCATGCACATGGTCAAGCACGACTCAAAATCAGATACATAAGACGGACAGGAGGAGATTCGGTCTGCTCACCATCACGGGGTTAAGATTAAACACTCTTGTGGTTTGGCCATCACAGGCTAATGAGGCACTCATGAAAGGATTACACGAATAACCCATAGGATGACTGACTCTCTACATACAGTTCACCTCTCACAAGCACACACACCTGCAAACAAGATCACGGCAGTTCAAAAGTTTAGACAAACTCAGCGATGATCAATAGCGAATTAAGGTGTGTTCACACTTGTAGTTCGGTTCGCTTGGCTCATTTGGTATCCGGACCTAAAAATAAGTTCACAGCCTGATTGCTGTAATTATTTTATCACAACTTAAAATTCAACATTAGAAGAAGAAATAATGTGTCGTTTCAACTTTAAAAAAGGATGTGTTTGTACTTGACTTAAAATATTAAGTTTAGTTATCTCAACAAATTGTTACAACTAATTGCAGCAACATTTTTAACACTGTGGTCGGCTTTTTTTGACGTATTGCCTATTTTAAGACAGAACTTACGGAACATCCAAAACAATGCCGTGTGCTTTGCTAAATGTGCTCGCTGTATGTGCGTAGCCTACCTATGATGAATATATAGAACTCGTAAAGAGCTTCTAAAATGTGTAAAGGAGTAAAAAAAAAAGCGTCAGAATCCCTCCGTCACACACAGATACAGTTCTGATGCCTGTACCAAATGTAATCATGAATATGACAAGAAAAAAGGACATTCTGTCCGTTTTTGGGTCTCATCTTCCCGCTTTTGGTTCGTTTACATGTCTTTTGTCCGTGTGGCGTTCATTTTTCATTTGAACCGCACCAGCGTTCGCTCTTATTCAAATGAACCCGGTTCGTTTTAATCGAACCAAACATGCCAAGTGTGAACAAACATACCCCTAAACAAATTTGCCTTGTCCTTTCATTAATCATATCTTCGATTCAATGCACATCTTTTTGTACATCATAGCATGGATGCATTGAGATCTGGAATATGTCTTCTAAATAAAATGCCCAAATGAGTCCATTAAAGTTGTACTTCCGTTCACACAGACTCGGTAAGCCAGTTTGATTAGTATTGTTGTGACATGCCATCATATGACCACAAGGAGGGTGAATTCTCACTCGGCTAATAATCTGGATGTTTGTTACCTCATCAGTCCCAAAGCTGACATCAAAGCTGCGGATCAAGTCCAGAAGTATCACGGCTGCACACTGTTACGCTCCCTGAGAACCACCCATGCATACTCAGACACACACATACGGCCAAGTACATTGGATTTAGTTTGTATTTTCATCATTTTAACTAAATAAACAGTATAAAAGAGGCATATTGTATACAGTGGACTCGTGTTTCCTCTCTCCTCTGCTGCTGGAATACCACCAGAGCCCGGGGACATGGAAAACAACACATTTATTTACTGTACGTTATTTGTTTACTCGTTCGTCTGTTTGTTATTTTCAGACTCTGTTTCTCACTCCCGGCAGGCGATGAGATATTCGGTGATGGTGATGCTATCTGCGTGTGTCTGTTTGCTTGTTTACTTGTTTGTGCTCGCATAATGTCCTTAGGGACTGCAAACAAGACCAACAACGCTGGTAAAAACGGCCTATTGCAGTCTATGAGGGCATTGCTGGACTAAAGCAAGGACACTGGAAGTGAAGAGCTATGTAGCCCTTCAGACATATTACAGTCGAAGACAAAGGTGAGTGTCTTAGTCACAGTAATCTAATAACATTCTCTTTTATGAATGAAAAAATAAAAACTCCTCAGCACTTTCATCCAGCACTTTCGATTAACATTTAAGAGCAGGCTTTGTGGTTAATCAGGGGTAATAATTATCAAAGTCGACAGGTAATTAAATTAAACATAATTGGCTACACGAATTGGCTGTTCTACAACATTTTTCCCCACATAATTAAAGAGAAATATGTCAGTATTCAGAGGGAGAATGACTTAAAAACAAAAAAAAGTGTTTAAAATCACACTAGAGAAGTTGATGTGGCTTACAAGGAGTGTAAGCACAATCTAATACCCATTTAGTCCGTATAAACAGACAACTTAAGTGGAATATTCTGGGTTCAACACAAGTTATGCTCAATCGACAGCATTTGTGGCGTGATGTTGATTACCACAAACATAAATGACACTTAACACTAAAGTGAATGGGGCCAATTTTGGAGAAATGTTTAAGCATAAATGTGAAATGTATTTATTTATTATCATTTATAATATTATAATATTAAAATATATACTTTAATTAATATTTAATATTTGTGTTACATTGCCATGCACTGTAAAAAAATGATTGTTGGTTTAACTTAAAGTTATCTGGTTGCATTAAAATTTTGAGTTAATACAGGGAAGGAGATTAAATAATGAATAATGAAACTCAAAATATTATGTTATCTGAACCAAATTAATTATCTAAGTTGATTTGACAAAATAAAAAAAAGTTGTGATAAATCATGAAAATATTTTTTTACACTGTGGCAAAAAAGATTTTCAAGATAAATAATAAAAAAAGAAAAGGTTGGTGTTCTTAAAATCATGTTAACACGCTGGCTATACTATTGAAAACGTAAGTATTTAACATTTACCCATTCATCTTCCATTTCACTGTAACCCATATTTTGCTTTTCTTTTTTAAAATATTTTTTGTGGTATGAACATTATGCTACAAGTGGTGTAGATTGAGTTTTTGATACTCCTTAAAGTCTTTTGGGGTTACATTTAGTGAGACTAAGCAAACGCTAAGGTCACTTGTGAAATGTATACCAATGGCCAGTGACAGAGACACTGCAACAGATCTCTCCATTACACACACACACACACACACACACACACACGTTGGTGCAACTACATAATGAGGACATTCCATAGACGTAATGGTTTTTATACTCTACAAACTGTACATTCTATCCCCCTACACTACCCCTACCCATCACAGAAAACATTAGGCATTTTAAAATGTTTAATAAAACATTGTTTAGTATGTTTTTAAAGCTATTTAATTATGAGGACATATGAAATGTCCTCATAAACCACATTTACGTTGTAATACCAGTGTAATACCAATGTTATTATACACTATTCAAAAAAATCAGGTCTCCAATTGTAAATTAAAAAAAAAAAAATCAAATTTTTTAGTTGGCCAATTTGAATTTCTGTGAATTAAATTGCATCAATTCACAGAAATTCATGTGATCAGTCACTAGAAAATGTTCAATAGGAGACCTGATTTTTTTTTTTTACAGTGTACAAATTTGTGTCCTCATAAATCACATAAACAAGCACACACACACACACACACACACACACACACACACACACACACACACACACACACACACACACACACACACACACACACACACACACACACACACACACACACACACACAGGCAGGCCAACATAGTTACAGATGACGCAGGCCATTGCCTAAGGTGCAGAAAGTTTAGTGAGTGTGTCTGCGTTTATGCTAAACTGTATTTGTGGTATTAGGCTCAAAATGCTTTAACTGCCACATGGGAGTAATATAGTAAAAAATTAACACTGTAAAATAAAATAAAAATTATTAGAGTTTACAAACATACCCTAAGGTCCATACTGGCAAAATAAATTTAAATAGAACCAATTATCCTTGAGATTTCAGGGGGAAATGGGAAGAAAAAAAGTTGAAAAGAGCTATTTAACAGTATAAAAACTGTACCTCAGAATAAGACACTATGATGACAGCTGCAAGCCACTGTTTATGCCACAAGACAGTAGCAGTGTATGCAAAACAAATTACACCGTTTGATTGTTGAGGAAGATCAGACACAGCAGCATATTTTCATTAAATCGTCATAAACGTGTTTACAGGCACAGCTGGCTTCGGTTAGAGGGTGTTAAATAACACAGCACGGTATTGTTTACTGCTTCACCGCCGTGTTCTGTCCCTCTTTCTTCCCCAGGTCTTTCCCCTCACACTCGTCTTTTTGTCAACACTGTATTCATCCTCACATAAACCACATTGCCGAGCTGTCTTCAGGGAGCGGTAACCGATCCTAACGGCCCATGTCATGTGAGGAACTTCATCTTGAATAAAGCTGTCAAAAAAAAAAAACCAGATCAGTCGGGAAGGAAAAAAAGGGACTGGGATGAGGCCGGCGTTTAACGAGCTGTTTTAAGGTGCCGCGCTTTTCAGACAGAAAAAGAAGAGTTCAAATCTTGCCTGGGGCCACTTAGGAGGAGCTGACCGACTCGGCCCGGCGAGGCGCAGCTGTAGCCCAGCCACAGAGACTGCGAGAGGGCTGAAGTGTCACCTGGCTCCCCTGAGAATAGTGAGGGGGTGATAGGAGAAGCAGAGGGCTGCGGGATTGTGGGAGGGGTAGAGGAGTTTGCGAAGTTTTCATTCACCGAGCGGCTCAGAGGTGGAGCCAGCGGCGGTACATATGAGGAGAGCTGCAGATCGTACAAAAGGAGGCGGCAAAAGGGCTCTTGTTGAGGCGGTGTGTCTGTACACACACACAAACCCTCTGCTCTCTTCCTCGGGTGCGATCTTGTATCAAAGCAAACAAATGACATGCTGTCTCCCTCCCCGCTTTTCTTTTTTTGATCCGGCATTCACTAAAATGACACTCCATATCTCAACCGACTGACATTATCAATCTTCAGTATGCCTAAATCTTCCGGCCAAACTTGCAGTTCCCAGAGGAAATCTAGTGGCATTGTCCTTTGTTTGCTATGAGATCCCACAGGAATCAGCCCTGACTTTTTCACTGCATGAGGAGAGCTGTCACACAGGCGGCCTGGCACGCAGGATGCTGGGTTAGGATAGGCACTGTCAGCCCACTCAGATTCGCGCCTCTTTCAGGAGCTGTAAGACAGCGCAGGCCGTGGCATTTCCACTCTCAATGCTGGATTTGGCTTCAATATAAAATACATCAGAGTTCTGTCTCCTTGTGCCGGTGTGAAAGAGACATCTGGATCTGATATGAGAGACCACAAGGGGAGCATTTATTGTTGGCTTTTACCTATAGGTACTGTTGACATATTCTTTATTTTATCATTTTTCACAGGAGGGGAGAAAAGAATCTTGCAGTTTCCACATCTTTGAATGCATCCACAGCATTAACTTTCACTATTAACAACTTGCACTATTTCATTATTGATAAGCCAATAACAACTAGTAAATAACTACAATAACATTATTATTATTATTATTATTACATCTACACTATTTGTATTTCAATAATAAAACATATTTTTTAACAAATTTTACTACTAGGCCAAATTTAATAATACAAAATTACAAACAAACAATTGATAAATATGATATAACATCACATATATTAAATACATAATATAAAATATAATTCTATAATAAAACATACACTAATAAAACGTTACTACTAGACCAAATCTAATAATGCAAAAAATATATTAAATCACATATATTAAACAAATAATAATACAAAATTACAAACAAACAATAGATAAATATGATATATAAAATCACATATATTAAATAAATACAGAGAGAGAGAGAGAGAGAGAAAGAGAGAGAGAGAGAGAGAGAGAGAGAGAGAGAGAGAGAGAGAGAGAGAGAGAGAGAGAGAGAGAGAGAGAGAGAGAGAGTTTTAGCACACACCTTACAGGTGCAACCTAGACACATCATCAGTGATGTAACCTGGGGTCATCGGGTGTTTCGGGTCTTTCAACATCATACACCCTCGCCCAGGTGACCCAGCCAGGGGTGATCAGTCCCCAACTTGTGTCTAGGTAGCTTGTGTGATCCACGGATCACCCCTTTTGATCCACAGCTATCTAGATGCCTTCTCAGCGGCATCCGTGATGTTCATGATGGCTTTTTTCTTGTGCAGTCCTCTGATTCCCAGGAGCTTGAGGGCCCTGCAGAGCGACTGGCCAGTAAACCCTCTGCAATCAACCTCGATGGGGAGGCAACGGGTCTTCCATCTCCTACTACGGCATTCTATTACCACCTCCTCGTACTTGGCCCTTTCCGTTCAAACGCCTCTTCCCAAGGCACATTCAATTCCAGTAGGACCACCTGCCTTGATTCTGAAAGGAGGACCATATCAGGCCTAAGCATGGTCGTGACGATGGTTTCTGGGAATTTGAGCTGCCTTCCCAGGTTGACCAGTCCCGGGCTGTTGCCAGAAGACCCCCTGCCGGGTTTCTACTTCGTGGTGGTTTCTCTCCAGCCTTGATAAATGTAATTGAGCGCTGTGCTGGTTGCTGGTGCCTGCTAAGAGAGATCCCTGTGCTGATGGCTTCTAGAATGACCCTTAGCACCTAGTCGTGGCACCACCAGTAACGTCCTTCTCCCAGGGCTTTAGGGCAGCAGCTTAATATGTGCTCCAGGGATCCTCTTTTTTGGCATAGAGGGCATGCAGGGGTGTCTATCAGGCCCCAGGAGAGGTTGTTTGGACTGGGGAGGACATCATAGACTGATTGGATAAGGAACTGGATCCGGTGTGGCTCTGTTTTCTACAACTCAGACCATGATATCTTTTGGTCCATCACCTGTTTCCATCCCGTCCATGCCCCTTGTTGTCACATCCCCACCATCCGGCAGGTGCGTCTTTCCTCCACTCCTGCTTGGATTTCTTCTTGGACCAGTTAATGGATACAGCCAAGCCCTGCACGTCCTGACACCACTGTCCCCACCAGCACACTGTGCCACAGCCGTGCTTCAGCCTGGTCGACTGCCTCCTGGGCCTTTCACTTCCTACCTGTCCTCACCTCTATGTCAGCCGAGGAGACTTTGGTGTCAGCGGACTCTCTGTACTGCAGCACTTCTCTTGCTCGGGAAACCATAAACTCCTCCGACAGGCTGCTGACGGGAAGTTATAGCTTGTTCTTACTCCAGTACAAGGCTATGCTGTTGAGTGGCTGATTTTCCTCTCAAAGCCCTCAACAGTAATTAGGGGGAAATCGTAAACCAGCAGTGGCCAGATGAGTCGCAGCAGAATGCCATGCTGTTATATCCAGGCTTGTCCACTACAGCAATCCAGGCGTCCAACTCTTTCCTGGTTTCATGGAGTATGGCTGTGTCCATAAGGGTGCTGTTGAAGACATTTCCCAGGCTCTTAACTGGCATCTCTGTTATTTATGGTATTTTGACTCCTCCCAATGAGAAACGGAACTTGTCGGTTACGTTTCCCTTCCTCACAACAAGGGATCGGGACTTGCTGGTTTAAAGTCCATTCGGGCCCAGCTGATGAGGTGTTCGAGGCCTTGGAGGATCCATCTGCAGCCTGGTACAGATGTTGTGGTCACCATCAGATTGTCCATGAACGCTCTGATGGGAGGCTGTCGCACACCTGACCGGGTGAGTGGGCCTATACATTCCACCTGCTGACTTAACTAGCATATTCATGGTTAAGGCAAACAAAATCACTGAGATAGTGCACCCTGTGATTATTCCGTTCTCCAGCATATGAAATGCAGATGTTGTTGATCCAGAGGTGACTCTCAAACTAAAGCAGTTATAGTAGTACAGAATGAGGTCCCTGATCTTGTCTGGAACATGGTGTTGGGTCAGTGAGGTTTCCATCAGCTTGTGCGGGATTGACACAAAGGCGCTGGTAAGGTCGAGCCACAGCACTGCCAGATCGCCGTCGCCTTCTCGAGCCTCCCGGATTAGCTGGGTGGTAACTCCTGTGTGCTCAATACAGCCTGGAACTTTTGGGATCCCACCTTTCTGTACAGCGGTGTCAATGTACTCATTCTGCAGGAGGAACTCCGCATGTGCCGGGCAATGATACTGAAAAATATCTTTGCCTCCACACTGAGGAGTGAGATGACTCTGAACTGCTCGATGTTGCTTGAGTTCTCCTCCTTTGGAATCCAGAAACCTTCTGCATGTCTCCACTGCGACGCCACTTTCCCCCTCCTCCAGATGACTTTGATGATTTTCCACAGTCGCTGAAGGAGTCTGGGGCACCTCTTGTAGACCACGTAGGGCCTCCAGCTGGACCTGGTGCTGAGTTGTTCTACTTTGACAACCTCATGGACCTCTCTCAGGGTTGGATCCTTGAGGTTGAATGCCATGCTGGGTTCGGGTGAGGTTATTAAAGTGCTGCACGGTCCAAGGTCCTGGTTTCGTGCACTAATGCTGTAGCTAGTACTGAGGTACTTATCAAACTCTTCTTGATTGCAGGTGAGTCGACCGCTACGCTTCTGTCCTAGGAGTCTCCTGGTGAATCCGAAGGGATTCGTTATGAAGGCTGCACGTTTGCGGGCTCTCTCCTTGCCCCTCTTTCTGTGGCACTCACTTCGACCGTTGGTAGAGAGCTTACTCCTTAAGGTTTTCCAGAGCTCTTCCAGTGCAGCTTTATCCTCCGCTTTTTGCCTGCTAAAACTGCTTTCTGAGCACACGGATTTGGTCCCATCGATTTGGTCCTGCAGTACCACTGGTCGAATGCTGCTCCTTCAGGCCTAATCTCTCAGCGGCTATGTTGATGATCATTGAGCTCATTGTCTGCAGCCTCCGGTCAGCATCCCCTCTGGCTGTTACTTGGAGGATCTGGGCCACATCCTCATCAAACTGGTGCAACTTATTTCCTTATTAGCGGCAGGCCACTTAACCTGACGTTGTTCTGAATGCCTGGCTTGGCAAAGGCCTAGTGGTGCATGGAGGGTCTGGGCACTGTGGGGTGGTTCCGGGCCTGGCTCCTCCTGCGTCTCACCAGGTACTTGACCTGTACGTTGCATCACTTGCTTACCAGACAAGCACTTAATTCTGGCCTGGTGGATCTTAAGGCCATGCAGGTTTTTGCAGGCCTTGCCGCATCTACAGACTGCACTCGTTGTCTTGTGTACATGAGCTTGGGTCGATACCTGTATGTCTGTCCTGTTGAGGTGCTCATTCTGCCCCCCTCTCGGGCACCTCTGGGGGTATGTTTCCTCAGGGCTTTCCGTAGCTTGTTAGTGGATGCCCTCACGAGTTCTGCAGTTTGGGGAGCTAACCCTCTCTGCCCCGGATGCTGTATCTCCAGCTGTCCGCTGTCTCTCCAGCCGTCGCCACTGGCTCTGCCAGACTAAACTGCTTTTAACACACACCTTACAGGTGCAACCTAGACACATCATCAGTGATATATATATATATATATATATATATATATATATATATATATATATATATATATATATATATATATATATATATATATATATATATATATAATATATACTGTATACACACACAAAAATAAAAAGTTACTATAATTATAAATGACTGTTATGACGATGACTGTTAATAGCAAATGAGTTTCCTAGCACCTCTATCACTACAGTATCTGGGCCTTAAAAAATATTTTTAAAAAACACTCCAAACTGACAGTCTGTATTATGAACAATTTTAGTTTCAGAACAATTTCAGAGTGTGAATGGTCATCAGTTTGATTTCTGTGATTCAAGAGTGAATCTGTGTTTAAATTTTAATCAAAAGTAAATTATTTTCCCTTTTTTCTTTTCTTTCTGTCCCCATCTGTCTTTTCCTCTCTCTATCTCTTCCTTCTGAACAGAATTCATGACCTCTGCAATTCTGCTTGTCCTTGAGACCCATAATGAATATTCAGCAGATTAGAAGACAGACATGAAAGTTAACATTAGCCATATATTTAAAAATCCCATATTCAGATAATCCCCATATTTGTCAAAATCAAACACAAGAGAAATAGAAGAGAACAAATTACATAATGAGAGGATGGGGATACGTCTTGCGGACAGGGAATTAGATAAAGACACATTTGGCTGAGTATGAAGGAAGGAAATGTCCTTGAAGATGGTCATTGAAATCCTGCCGAATGGACTAAGTTTGTCGTGAACCCTGATGGTATCTGATTGTTCGGGGCTAGTGATGAAGATCTACACATGCAGACATTTTAAGTTTATTTGGTCTATCTGAGAAAGTAAGTTAATTTGAGTGCCATGTCTTTCACTGAGCACACACACACACACACACACACACACACACACACACACACACACACACACACACACACACACACACACACACACACACACACACAAGTTCAAATGTCTGAATGAAAGCAAACGTTATTTGTAAGTGTGTGTGTGATTTGAGGTTGTCTGGCTTTTCACTTACCACCGATGCCAGTACTAACAACCCCAACCCCCCAAATCCAAAATGCGGAAATGTGCATTATGTTCTCGACACCACTACTTTCATTTCTTCCTGTGTCTCCCCCCGTCTCTGTATCTCTCTCTCCCTCTTTTTCTCATTTACGACGAGTCATTACCATGAGCACTGGGATGAAAGCTTAGGATCTGGCCGACCCGCTCCCTCTGACTGACGCATATTCATTTAAAAATGAGCCACTTATTACCCGTCCAAACTTTTTACAGCCCCACAGTGCACAGTAGAAGACAGCTTTATTCCCACTGAGCCCGAGTGTGGGCCAGAAAGCCTTGCAGCCTTTGATGGTTATATATGTGCACAGGCCGTCGCCTTGGCAGCCGCTCTCAGAAAGTGCGCCATGATTTGTAATGTTACCTTTACAGCTTTAAACTCCATCAAACAGCCTTGAGACCTTTTTTATTGGGCTAATGTAGGGTTCTGACATATCATTAACAAATAAATTAATAAATACAGACACATGCACACTTGGAGAAATCTTGAGCTATACATTTTCAGTAGTTTCAGATTTAACATTAATATGATGTGTTAATTTTAATTTTAATGGTAAGATAGAGAGACTCATATGAAACGAAAAGTGTAAAATAAAATTCAAGGAAAATTAACAAAGATAAAATGAACAAACAAAAAGAAAGAAAAGTAGCCCATATTTTATATAGAACTTTATACGCTATATTTATACACTACCTTTCAAAAATTCAAGACATTTATAATGTTACAAAGGTTTCTATTTCAAATAGTGCTTTTGAACTTTCAATTGATCAAAGAATTCTGAAAAAAGATCATACTAACAACAAGCACATACACAACATATTATAATTTAAAATATATTCAAATAGAAAACAGTTATTTTAATTTGTGATACTATTACTGCGTTTACTGTATTTTTTAGCAAATTAATGCAACTTTCTTTGAGCATAACATTTAAAAAAATATTACTCCAATCTTTTGAATGCTTGTATGCAATAGAGGCTAATAAAATTATAACCGTATTTAAGAGGTATTTGAATTCAGGTAAAATCACTTTTACTTAATGTCACGTTTATTTACAATGTTGTCAACTGCACAATGAGAAAATATAAACAATATATCGATCACATTTATAAATCCTATAAGCAGCCATAGACAAGAAGAACAAACAACAAACATCTCTACCTAAATATATAATGTTTCTTCATTGAACCCACTGCTTCAAGCTCGAGGACTTGTCCTTCCTCTCTCACACACACCTGCTCAAATACACAAAGCGACACACATGAACACAAATGTGTGACACCACTCTAAAATCTAAGTCCACTTTAGAGTCCCCTCTAGAGGCTGGATCTGAAGGAGCTCACGAGAGAGACAGAAATGAGGACAGTCCTCTGGGTGTGTACGCATGCACGTGTCTTTTGTGTATGTAATGATATAAGATCCTGTGATTGGCTTGAGCGGCCGGCAGGTTGACAGATTGATTGGTAGATTGATGTAAAGCCCGTCGAGGTGCTGTACATCTGTGCTGACTAATGTGGGCCAATCAGGCTGATGTAAACCAATTTGATTTGATTGAAAAGCCGATTGATTGAAGCTAGGACATGCAAGCCATCAGCCAGCGACCAGCAGGGGAAAGAAAACGGATGTGAAAGAGAGGGATTTGATTGATTAGCTGATAGATTGATTAAGTGAGGTAGATGCTAAGCTAAAAGAGCCATCGTCGGCCCCTTTATATGTGTTTAACCCTGCTCCCACACTAACCTTCAGTCTGTAAGCCGCTCAGCGAGGTCCATTACATCTAGGTGTGAATAATTCATGCCCTGGACGCTGTAGCATGGTGGGTAAACACATGTACACATGTTTGGTTAGACAGAGCAATCTACAGGAGGCAAGGCTAGTCCGAAAGCTTCAGGGCAGTACAACACAGTGTTTAAACTATAAGAATTAATTTATAGCAACACCAGAATGAAAATACTGGAATCATATGCTCATCCTTCCCAACATATATGAGTTTCTTTCTTCTGCTAAACACAAAATAATGTTTTAGTTTCCCCTGACTATTGTACATATTGTTCTCAAAATATCTTCATGCTCCACAGACGAAAGAAAGTCATCCAAGTTTGGAACAAGAGGGTAAGTAAATGAAGAAAAAGGCAAGTAAATGGGTAAGTAAATGGGTAAGTAAATAAAGGAAAAATTGATAGGTCACCCCGTGAGATATTTTCAAAGAATCACTTGATATGGTTTACAAAAAAAGGTCGGAATGGTTCACGCTTGAGTTCAACTAACAAAATTAACAGTCTCCCACTTAAAGCACTAAATATAAAGCGCCCCACCAACTAGACGCTGAAGCTGCGGCTAAAAACAGTCACTTGTTCACGCATTTACTATTTTCTACATGGTGAATGGCACATAATGCTCTATATAGGGGGTAGGGAACGATTCAGACAGTGTTAATATGTTTTCCATTGAGGCGAATGAAGTCTGGTTTCATGTTAGTGTCACGCGAACCGCCGCAGTGCGCACACAGCCTGCCCTGGTCTAGAGACACGATAGCACAGAGCAGATCAAATGCGTGAGTTGCCGCAGACCACAAAACATATCGGACCCATTTGAATTCTACACATAACTATATGAATGAGATTAGGAGGACAAACTGCAAGAGATTAGGAGGAAACTGTTGCCTTACCGAGTTCAGCGGCTCTGGCCGAACTGTGATATAAACTAAACACTATTGGCTATTTAAAAAAAGGGGAGGAGCTGTTCGATATGTCCCGAATGCATATAATGCAGTGTTTCAAGGCACTTCAGTGGGCCTTTAAGCCCGATTTGCACCCCCAAGCAATCTGGGGGTGTCGCCCAATTCAAGGTCTGTCGCAAACGACTTTTTGTCCAAAAAATCCTCAATTGTGTGGTGTCATTACTATTATTTTACTGCTCCCGATTGCGTCAGAGCCCGCACGATTCCAAATCGTCTTGATCAAGTTGATCCTAAATTATCTCGACTCTTGATCAGGCTGCCTCTGATGTGATACCCACGATAGCCAATGAGAGCGCGCAAGCTTCGTCAACCGGATGTTGCGTGCTTCTATAGCTGAAACTTGGCAGCCACAAACATGCCATGAAAGTGGAGTATTGAGAAAGAAGATCACCCATATTCTTTTTTTCTCCTTTGTTTAACAAAACTCATGCCAAAAGAACCAGCTGACTACGTCGATCACCCTTCATTTGTTGGTCTTAGGTCACATTTGATCTTGCGAGTCTCTGTGAGATATCGTCTCACTGTAGAAATGTTACTACAATCGACAGTTGTGTGGTCTTGTGGTCAGGACGTATCTTTTAGTGTCGGAGGATAAAAATGCTAAAAACCGGTTAAAACTGCCCTTATGGGCCCTATTTTAACGATCTGAGCGCATGATCCGAAGCACATGGCGCAGGTGCACTTTAACGTCAGAAAAAACATTCGGTGCGCCAGGCGCATGGTCCAAAAGGATTGTACACCTAGGCTCTAAAGGAGTCATGGGTGTGTTTTTTGGCGTCACGTGCAATGAACCAATCGAAGTCTCATCTCCCATTCCCTTTAAAAGCCAATTGCGCTTGCACCATGGCGGATTTGCTAGCGGAAAGACTGAAAGCTTCTCCAGAGATGAATCCTTTTATTTGGGTTTTTTATTAGTTTACGCGCGTTGTGCAACCGCCTATAAGAGCATATTATAAACGCACCCTTTAAAAAACACAAATGCGCCAACAATGTGCCTAAACACACCTCGTTTTCAGACTAGCATGCCCATGGGTGAACAGATGGGTGCGAGTACATTTGCTATTTAAACAAAGTGGCGCTGGACGTGAAAATGATAACTGTGTCAGGCTGAAACTAGCGAAAAACATGCGCAGAGTGTATGATAGGGCCCTATGTCTGTGGTCTCCCTCAGTTTTAAAATTGGTTAAGAATTCTCAGGTGTTTTTTTTTTACAGAATAAAAAAAAAAACATATGGGTTTGAAAAACATGATGGTGAGTAAATAATGATAGAATTTTACATTTTATGAGTACTATCCCTTTAAATTGCCACACATAGCTGCACACATGCACTTTCAACAACACAAAACTCTCGCTTTTTGTTGCACGGTGTGGTTAATTTTGAAAGAAAAATCTTAGGCATGGGAAATTTCAGCCACACATGCAGACAATCAAGCTTATTATGTGTTATTATTTTACAGTGTGCAGATTCAGATGCTCCGGCGTCTAAAGGCCGGGATCTGTAGCATGTGTTTTGTGTGAGAACGCTGGCCACTTCTTAACTTGTGTTTGTGTTCGGTTGCTGGGTGCCCAGCTGACGAGAGGGGGCCTCGGCAACCGTCACCGTCCGCCTACGCCTCATCATGGATGCTTCTTGGTTTTATTCTTCCCCCCTCTTGCAAAGGATTGCGTGCATTAACGCTGAACGACAGATCGAGGAGGGGTGGGCACATGAAATGGCAATTAAACCACGATGACCCCTGTCGCCTCCGCAGGTCGCTCGCTGTCACGGTGTCGGCTGAAAAGAAGAGAGGGGATGCAAACAAGCGCACGGCGATGGATATGATACAGTGCGTTTATCCAACAGCTATAAAACCTGCAAATCTTATAACCCAGAGAGTCAGTTGATCCCAGACAGTGCCATCTTACTTTTGTGTACTAACAACAGAATGTATCCAGGGAAGCAGGGCATGTTGGGACGCAAAGGGGCTGTAACAACATCGCAGAATCATCCTTAAATACTGCAACAAGCACTTAGTTTGACAAGCTGCTGACAGAAGCGTACACGACTCGAGCTTAACAAAGTGACAGCCTAAACTGAGGTGTGTTCACTCCCTCGGAGTCAGAAGACACTTAAGAGGGGAAAAAAAAACTTGTGCTAGTTGTGCTATACGTGATGATGCTATTTGTGCACAATAAATGTTTATAGGGATTTATTGCGCTGCTATGACATCCTGCCTGAAAGCTTTCGGTTACTAAACGAGGGAGAATTAACTGTTGCATTTAGAAGCTTTAAATAGCACTAAGGAGGGAGGGAACGCATGGGCAAGAACTTGCACTATGACTGTGTCTCTCATTTAAAGTGCACGTAAAAAATGTGCATATATGTGTGTATATCCAAGCGCAACGATACAGTAAAAGAAGACCTTCAAAATTCTGCACTAATGCCAAAGAATAGGGGATTAATGAATGATCCATGACCTCATTGGCCTCGAGAGAGTTTTTCAAAGTGACTAAATGCTCTAGAGCACAATGACAGGCACCGGCGCACTGGATGCTTCTGCCATTTATTAAATTATTCCCTCCAATCTGTTTGATGATTTTCATTATTCACACTCAACTGAAATATTAAGGCCTTGAAAAGCCCTTCACTCTTCAAAATGCAGGGAAGAAATGTCTTAAAAGACATTGCAAAAAATGCAGAGAATTAGAAATCGTCAGGTCAAACTCTCCAAAGAATTGATTTTTTGATTTTTTTTTTGTTTAATTTAACATGAGGGGGGCGGGCAGATTAACACACAACTAGGATGCCAATTGTAACAAATTCGGTCAAAATTTCTTTAAAAATGTACTAAGAACTGGAGAAGAAGGCAATAAACTATTTAATTAAATAGTGAACCATGATTCCAGATATGGAAATGTGAGGTTTCGTTTTCAGGAAATGAATATATTAAAATGAATAATAAAATTCTGTGACTAGGATGGCAATTGCAGCAGATTCAGTCGAATTTTTTTTAAAAGTGTACTTATTTAAAATCACTAAGAAGAAGGGAGAAGAAAGCAATGCTTCATTCTTAAAAATAAATAAATAAATAAACAAACAAACGTAAGGTCATTAAATGGGCTGAGATTAAATATTTTACCATGTTACAACAGAAATGTGAGGTTTCATTTTCAGGAAATGAGTATATAATATTTAACAAATGAATAGTAAAATTCAGTGACAAAATGTGACTCCTCAAATGAACAAACAACTAGGATGGCGATGCAGCAGATTAAGTCGAATTTTCTTAAATTTTTTTTTTTACTTATTTAAAATGACTAAGAAGAAAGCAATGCTTTGTTCTTAAATAAATAAACTTGAGGTAATTAAATAGACTGAGATTAAATATTTTACCATTTTTCCAGATGTACGGAAATGTAAGGTTTTGTTTTCAGGAAGTTAATTTATATAATACAAAAAAAATAAGCTAAATACAGTGCCACGTGACAGAATGGGTTAAATTTGCGCTAAGCAGCCAGGTGTCTTGGGGCAACATGCCAATTCAGATCCCCGCTCTGCCAACTTCTTGTTGACAACGTTAATGCCGATCATTTAAATGTGACATGTTCTCAACAAGAGCAAATTGAATTTGTGGCGCACTCAAACAAACGTGCCTTCAGGGGTTGTGAGTCTGCTATTGTGCCTTCCCTCAAGGCAAAAGGGAAAATGAAGCTCCATGACCTCTCGCTTTCTCTGTCTTTCTCTCGCTCTCCCCTGAGGAATAGCAGCATGGATCATCCCCACAGTTGTGCAGATTCTATTTAGCAATCGCTCTGTCTTCCTCCTTTGTCTCCACATTTCCCTCTTTAACAGGGGCTCGGAAAATTTTCCCCTCATGGCTCTGTAAAACATAATCCCCCAAGGCCTCTTTCAGTACAGAAACAAGTCCAGCTGACCCGCGGACAAATAAACAAACAGAATGCTGAAGCGCTGGGCCGGAGCGCAGAAGCATAAAAGGACTCTGGGATCAGACAGCCAGTATATTTGGCAGGGGAATATTATTATAACCCTGTAAATCAAAATAAACTAGAGCGTTTCACCCAACCATGCTTAGCTCCAAATAAGGGTCAGATTTGAACTAATATTACTCATGTAAAAGTCCATAGGGGCTTATAGCAAGCTTAATTATGTGCTGAGAAAACTGTCATGATGCTTGAATGATGCCTGACCATTTTATATAAAATTTTTTTAAAAAAAAAGCCACCAGAGATGTGCCTTACAATGATTTTAACACAGGTAAGGTGTGTTCTTACACCACATCCTAACCAGATGGGACAAAGCTTTTGTTTTTAGAAAAATTTACATTCAAATGCTGCACACTGCAGTTCAAAAGTTTAGTGCTGGAAAAAAAAGTATTTTACTCACCAAAACTGCATTTATTTGTGAAAATATGAATATTGTGAAATTTTATTACAATTTAAAAGACTGTTCTATTTTAATATATTTTTAAAATAAAATGTATTCCTGTGACGGCAAAGCCGAATTTGAAGCATTATTACTCCAGTCTTCAGTCACATGATCCTTCAGAAATAATTCTAATATGATAAATATTTTAGCAAAAACATGATTCATGATTTTTTTCAGGATTCTTTGATGAATAGAAAGTTCAAAGAACAACATTTATTTGAAAGATGTTCCTTGAAACATTATAAATGTCTTTACTGTCATTTTTGAACAATTTAATGTATACTTGCTGAATAAATAAACGTTTAAATTTCTCTCTCTTTTTTATTTTTAATAAATGTGTTATGCTCTATTTTTACATTCAGTGTGACTAGGGTTAGAAGTCAACCAGGCCTCAGGGTAAAATGACACTAAAAGTGACAAATTGTCAACATGTTTCAAATGTTTGGGCAAAAATGCCCCAGCGGTTCATTCCTCTTAAAAAAACTGTAATCAAGGTAATTATGTAAAAAGGTGTGAAAATCGCTGTAACAGACTTTGAATGGCTTTTGCTTGTATAAAATAGTAGCATCAGCAATATGATAAAAGACAAAGATGTTCAATAAACATTCATCTTAAAGCAGCCTTTTTAAAACTGGGATGTGGTTAAGGCCTATGGTTGGTTTTGAACTAAGGGGATTTAGTCCTTCCTCAGAATGGTTTAGAAAGAGTCTGTGAGAGCCTAATCGGGCCCTCATGCAGAGTCTTTGTGGCCGGTTCGAGCCCAGCTTCCTGTTCTGAGAGGCGAAAGTTGCCTCCGCTATTGATGCAGGGCACTCAGACAAAGAGGGCACGTCAGAAGAATGCAGAAAATTCAAAGGCAGAGTGGTAGATCTCCACTGGTATCAGCCATTCAATAGAACGATGAAGTAAGAAGCCACGAGGAAGCCATTTAAGACAAATTTAGAAAGAACAGCTATTGTCAATTAAGAAGGAGGCTGAAAGACTTTATACACTGGATTTCTTTCTACAGAATTATTGGTAATAATAGATGTATATCTAAATCTAATATTAGCCCTCCCTTAAGACTTGACAAGTTGCAAGCTGACGTGACACCTCAAAACCATCGCGCTCCACCACTTCGAGCAAATGAACCTCCAGTCTGAAATCCAGATGACGCTGGCACCTCGCCGTTCCAAAGTACCTTTTGTTGCTCTGTTCGCCGATGCCCTCAGAAGTCAAAGTCGATTTCTTTCTTCTGCCAGACAGATACAATCTTGACTAGCCTATTCAGAGGCCACTGGCTGCTCCTCGAAGGCTGGCCTATTATGACGCTATAATATAACCTCTGGCAACATCATCACTGTAGTATCACAAAGGTAATAGGCAGAATCGAATGAAGAGATGGGCCTTTATGCTTTCTCACTCAAACATAATTCTCTTCTCTTTGCCATTTTGACACCATCGTTCTTTTGCCCCCCTTCCTTTTTATTCTCCCTTGAACTCCATGCTCACAATATGCTTCTTTTTTTTTTTTTTGCTTGCTATATAAAGTACACAATATTCAACCTCTAAGTTTGAGAAAAGAAAAAGAAAAAACAAGAAAAGGCAAAAACAAAGGGAGCAAGACAAAAAAAAAGTATTATTATATATGGTCACACTTTAGAAATAGGGTCCAATT
>JARQWZ010005849.1:22500-65980 GCA_033150135.1 Gobio occitaniae | reverse complement strand
TGGATGGATGGATGGATGGATAGATAGATGGATAGATAGATAGATAGATAGATAGATAGATAGATAGATAGATAGATAGATAGATAGATAGATAGATAGATAGATAGATAGATAGATAGATAGATAGATAGATAGATAGATAGATAGATAGATAGATAGATTATGTGACACTTGTGGACACGATGATGACTAAATGCAGCAGGCAGAAGATTTCAGACATGTACCCTTTGTCAATCTCAGCTCCGTTCCAGCAGGCCAGTCCGTCTCCAGAGCCCAGATTGCTCACACACAGCAGGTCCGCCAGCCGGCCACCGTAGAACGTGCGGTACAGACGCAGACTGCTGATGAAATCTCTGGAGAGACAGAGATGAGTTTGATTCATTGTGTGTCCAGGAGATGGCGCACTAACACAGCTGTTCAACGTTCATGTGGCCTCAGGAACTTTCATGAAGAACGTCTTCCTATTGAGTCCTCATGGACATAATACATGCATCACTAACAATTCAACTCATAAAGCATGTGTTTTTTTTTTAAGATCTACATTTTTCATTTATATTTTGAATATTTTGTATCCACTTGATATATAAAATATTAATACAAAAATGAAATTAATGAAAAACTAAAAACTAAAATATTAACTAAAAACACTATTTACTATCACTATTAATATTAAAACAGTTTTTACTATTACACAAAATATTATACATTAGAATATTATATTAATATATAAAATATAACTATAAATGATATGTATAAAGACCCATTTATACTGTATGTATTTTTTTTAAATCTTTATATAAAACATTATATAATATTTAACAAACAATAGTAATTATATTATACAACGTATTAATCAATTAAAATATATTAATATATAAAACATTTGTATTTATTATATATGTACAAAGACCTCTTTATACTGTATTTATTTTTTATTAAACATATGTTTTCCCTTTGGGTTTAAAAAACAAATATTGCATAATATTTAATATTAATGAAATTATTATTATCATTAAAACATGTTTTCAAAAATACAATTATAGCAAATAATAATGAATTAAAATGTATTACTACATACAATATTCTTATCCATCATGTATGTACAAAGTCCAGTTGTATTTTACTGTATTATATATTTATATGGGAGATTTTAAAAAATATATTTATTTTAATATTAATAAAATATTTACATTTATTTATTTAATATTAATATTTAATTATAATGGTATTAAGACTTATAAATTATAAATTATAGATTATAAATTCCAATGTTATTTGTGTAGTTATGTTTTAGTCACCGAATAATTACTATCCCTATGATTTCATATGATCAGACATGTTTCAATTTGTCCTGTTGCAGTTATAGTCAGCATGTGTTTTTTTTAAAGATCTACATTTTTCATTTATATTTTGAATATCTTGTATCCACTTGATATATAAAATATTAATAAAACAATGAAATTAATGAAAAAAATATGAACTAAAAACACTATTTACTATCACTATTAATATTAAAACATAGTTTTAATGTTTTACTATTACACAAAATATTATACATTAGAATATTATATTAATATATAAAATATAACTATAAATGATATGTATAAAGACCCATTTATACTGTATGTATTTTTTTTAAAATCTTTATATAAAACATTATATAATATTTAACATTAATATTATATTATACAACGTATTAATTAATTAAAAATATATTAATATATAAAATATTTGTATTTATTATATATGTACAAAGACCTATTTATACTGTATATATTTTTTATTAAAAATATGTTTTCCCTTTGGGTTTAAAAAAACAATATTGCATAATATTTAATATTAATGAAATTATTATTATTATTAAAACATGTTTTCAAAAATACTATTATAGCCAATAATAATTAATTAAAATGTATTACTATGTAAAATATTCTTATCCATCATGTATGTACAAAGTCCAGTTGTATTTTATTGTATTATATATTTATATGGGAGATTTTTAAAAATATATTTATTTTAATATTAATAAAATATTTACATTTATTTATTTAATATTAATATTTAATTATAATGGTATTAAGACATGTTTTTTTTTAAATAAATAATTAGATTATAAATTCAAATGTTATTTGTGTAGTTATGTTTTAGTCACCGAATAATTACTATCCCTATGATTTCATATGATCAGACATTTGTCCTGTTGCAGTTATAGTCAGTTGTTCTGCTGTGGTTCTGTCTTCCTGACTTCCTCAGTTTGCCTGATTATCCATCCCGTTCACCTGTTGCTTCATCAGTTATCATCATTAAAAGACTAGTACGTTTACACGTAACACGTCCAAAGCTTTGACCGTGTATACAGTGTGTTGATGTGATTTCCAGACTCACCTCCTCCAGTTGCTGAGGCTGTCCTGTGCGTTTCTGACGGCTCCTTTGAGAGGAATGGAGTCTCGTCCGCCGCTGCCGTGTTGAGCGCTGCCCACCTGCTCCGGCTGTCTGCTGGGGTGACCGCACACCTTGTGCACCTGCAGGATTCACACACAGACTGTCACTATTGCTAACATATCCACAGGCATGCTCATTATAGGCGTTTAATAGTGGCTAAAGCTCAGGGCTGGTAACCGGAACGCTAAACTTGCACTTTTCGCAGGTCAAAAGGGGTCGATGTGCCTGTACTGTAATAGCACGATCAGCCACTAGGCGGTGCTGTTTTTTAAGTCATGCACTCGCAACAGCATTTGCAATCTTGCTGCCTCTGAAAGAAGTCAACAATGTGACGGTTTCTCTAATGATGATCTGGGGCTGGACTGTAACAGTAAAAGGAATAGGCATTTTTTCTACTACAAAGTAAGATTTTGAAAAGAGCAAACGTGACTCAGTACATGAGTCAATATATCCATAAACAGTCCATGAGTCAGTCAGTGAGTAGTCTCTCGGCATCAGATGGCACATTCATCAATTGTTCACAGATTGTCTGGGTAGCAGACACAAATGGCAGATCTGCACCATCTGATGCCGAAACCACCAGCTCTAATCCGACTGTCTACAGTTTCCAGGAGTCGAGGTGTGCAGGTTTTCATCAGGCAAACAAAGTTGTGTTTATTATTTATTAGTAGAGTATTCATTTAGAGCTGTATTAACACATATGTCTTCGTATATATAATATATATATATATATAGTATAGTATAGTATAGTATAGTATAGTATAGTATAGTATATATAGTATATATAATAATACTAATGATATATATATACATACAGTGAGGAAAATAAGTATTTGAACTGCTATTTTGCAAGTTCTCCCACTTAGAAATCATGGTCTGAAATTGTCATCGTAGGTGCATGTCCACTGTGAGAGACATAATCTAAAAAAAAAATCCAGAAGTCACAATGTATGATTTTTTAACTATTTATTTGAATGATACAGCTGCAAATAAGTATTTGAACACCTGTCTATCAGCTAGAATTCTTACCCTCAAAGACCAGTTAGTCTGCCTTTAAAATGTCCACCTCCACTCCATTTATTATCCTAAATTAGATGCACCTGTTTGAGTTCGTTAGCTGCATAAAGACACCTGTCCACCCCATACAATCAGTAAAAATCCAATTACTAACATGGCCAAGACCAAAGAGCTGTCCAAAGACACTAGAGACAAAATTGTACACCTCCACAAGGCTGGATAGGGCTACGGGGAAATTGCCAAGCAGCTTGGTGAAAAAAGGTCCATTGTTGGAGCAATTATTAGAAAATGGAAGAAGCTAAACATGACTGTCAATCTCCCTCGGACTGGGGCTCCATGTAAGATCTCACCTCGTGGGGTCTCAATGATCCTAAGAAAGGTGAGAAATCAGCCCAGAACTACACGGGAGGATCTGGTCAATGACCTGAAAAGAGCTGGGACCACCGTTTCCAAGGTTACTGTTGGTAATACACTAAGACGTCATGGTTTGAAATCAAGCATGGCACGGAAGGTTCCCCTGCTTAAACCAGCACATGTCCAGGCCCGTCTTAAGCTTGCCAATGACCATTTGGATGATCCAGAGGAGTCATGGGAGAAAGTCATGTGGTCAGATGAGACCAAAATAGAACTTTTTGGTCATAATTCCACTAAACGTGTTTGGAGAAAGCATGGGGGTGGTAGAATTATGCTTTGGGGGTGTTTTCCCCAAAAAAATGTGGGGGTGCACATGCACATGGGACAGGGCGACTGCACTGTATTAAGGAGAGGATGACCGGGGCCATGTATTGCGAGATTTTGAGGAACAACCTCCTTCCCTCAGTTAGAGCATTGAAGATGGGTCGAGGCTGGGTCTTTCAACATGACAATGACCCGAAGCACACAGCCAGGATAACCATATTTGTTTTGAACTCAAGTGTTTCATCATGTGAAGCTGTCTTTGCAATGATGTCAGAATTATCGCATATTTAGGTATTAGGGATGCAACAATACAGTTAATCCACGGTTCAATACATCCCTCGGTTTTTAACCACGGTTTTCGGTTCGGTTCGGTTCTGATGGCTAGTCACATCAGTTTTTTGCTATTCTATTCTTAGGCAACAGGAACAGCAAGAGCTTAAGGAGAACATTTTTTCTTTTTCTTTACTTTCTTTATTTTACTTAAAATAATTGAAAAACCTTACTTAAACTTAAAACTTTACTTTAAAAAAAACCCTTGTACACATTCCTAGTGTACTGTATAATATAAAATAAATATATATAAAGATTTACACTGGCAGCCCAGAGCAGTACAGCAGCATTTAAGTATGAAATTGAATAAATGTAAAAATAAAACAATACTTCACTACAACATAGACTTCACTATAAAATATACATTAATTCTTAGCTACTGTATTAGTTTTTCAGTCAAGATCAGTGAGTGATTTTGAGTGAGTGTCTTTTGTTGTTGTATTAACATTAAAGTAGTGCTGGGCATCGATAAAAAAAAAAAACGAATTAATCACACTTTTTTCTGTAATTAATCGCGATTAATCGCAAGTTTTTAATATTTTACGTTTTTAATATTTTGATATTGTAATAATTTCAGTTACTCTCCAAATTACTGTATAAACAATTAAAAGACAGCATATTTTAAATATGTGTTGTTTTGTCATATTTTTATGAATGAAGGCCAGTATCACTGATACTAAAGTGTCTATGAAACATTAATGACGTTACATTACAGTATAACTGAAAGCTCCCAATTTCAACATTTATTAGGCTTTAAAAAAAAACAACTTTTAATTTAAGTGAACTTAAAACAATCTTTACATAAACCCAAAATAATAAATGTTATATTTACCCATGGCCATCCCTGTTATACATATACAGAAATGTAATAGTTATCTTTCTTAACTGCATAAATAATAAATTAAATATAGATGAATCATCATTAAAGCTAAAATTTTCTCTGTTCCCGTTGTTCTTTGATGAACATTATTGATGATCATCAGCGCTCCTGTCACTTTAAGAACAGCCGCGGATCTCACGCGCTGTCCCGCGCATCTCATTTCCTCACTACTCTTTAAGTTCATTTAAGACGTTATTTAACTAATTTAAGACTCATAATATGAGAATACTCAAAATCCTCTGTGTTATTGTTTGTTCAAGAGCAAAAGAGAACTTGATGTGAGCAGGAAACTGACGCGAGTCTATCTATGCGTCGAGTGTGTGTGTGTGTCCCTTGATTAGCTTACATGAGATGCATCCACACAGACAGGACACTGACACACACACACACACACACACACACACAGGACATTGGCATACAGCGCGTTCGCTTGTGCCTTGTCACGCTTGGAAGCATTTACATGAATAGGAGCGTGATGATCATGTAACGCTAAGCAAAAATGGATATAAAAACGGACGCTGCGTTATTTGCGTTAAATATTTTTAATGCGTTAAACTGAAAAAATTCATCGCCCGCGTTAACGCGTTAATTTGCCCAGCCCTACATTAAAGGGATAGAATTTTTATTTTTGAATGAACTGTCATCGAGAAATGAATACAGGTTTGGAACAATAGTAAATAATGACATAATTTTACAGGTGAACTGTCCCTTTAAGGACAGCGTGTTCACTATAGGCTGCGTCATTGTTAGACCTCCGTGCATCTAATATACAGACACACGCCGATTTTACTTTCACTTTAGACATAACCAACTGTGTTTATGTTAACCTTGTGTGTATTTGACAGTATTAACGCAGTAAGACGACTACTTAGTCCAGTGATCACGTGTTTGACAGGCGTTTAGTGCGCATGCTCGGAGAAGCGCATGTTAAAACAGCGCACGCAAATGAACCGGCAAGGCTTTAAGACGCATGCAAATAATGAACTTTCGTGATTGTGAATAACTATAGTGTTCCATGAGTATAACTCTACCAGTAACGTGTGATGTGAATGTATGTCGCGTTGTTCAGTATTGGGATTGAGGCAAATGATAGAATTTGTAGAAAAATAATTAATTAAATGAAAAACCGAAAAACCGCAATTCACAAGCGCGTATTGAACCGTGAATGCCGTACCGAACGGTTCAATATTATATTGAGAATTGTGGCATCCCTATTAGGTATAAACACATGTATAACCACATGACTGCGTTACACAATACTTTTTTTATAGAATTTCCTGCAAAAATAACTATATTATGGCATGTAGACCTAAAAAATGAAAAAAACCCTACTTTGACATAATATTTTGGTCCGTCCAACACAATGTGAGACTAAACTGACACTAATAATCTAGGCATCTGTTGCGTTTTATGAAGATTCCTCCAGAACAACTGGGATGGTTTGGACTTAAATTAGACAGGTCATGTCGTTTTTATTGGTCTAATATGAGCCGTGATGCCCCACCTAACCAATGACAACACCTTATTAGAGACTTGATTCTGATCCAGTTCCACACCCAGACCCCTGCAGATCAAGTGTCACCCGATAGCTGACAAAGCCATGCGCTTTAAAGGCTTATTCCTACTCGCAGACACACACACGCTGTCTTCAAACCTTCACATTTCAACACAGCACAACACGATCTGAAAACATGCGTACTGGATCCCACAGAAGCCCACTATGATTTAGGGCAAATTCAATTTGCAGGCGGCCAGAGCACATCAGCGGTGTCGGCCATGCCGCTGCAGCTGCCCACACGGGAGTATTTTGAGAATGTTCTGGGCTCGCTGGCTGCAGCATGGCATGTGTGACTGCGAGCAACTGATGTTCAGGCCGTACCGCATACCACACCGTCCAAGCAGCAGTTACATGACGGCCTTTAAGACACTGCTTGGAGAATTTTCAAGGCATGACAATTGCAGAAACGCAAAGGCCAGTGTTTGGGTTTAGTGTTTAGTGAATGCAAGTCATTTGGACGGGCCACAGCCATAAAAGTAAATGATGATTGCGTCTGCAGGATTTCATAGACTAAATGAAATTCAAAATCTCACAAGTAGCCATCAAGTCACAGCATTTTTTTGTGAAAAACCAAAAAATATATATGTAACTGGCCAATGCATCAATGTATTCTAGCCAAAACCACTTACAGATTAAATGAACACTCTTTTTTTGAAAATAGGCTCATTTTCCAGCACCCCTAGAGTTAAGCAGCGCCTGAAAATAGGCTAATTTCCGTCAACATAACCAACGTGACAACCTGCTTGAACAGAGAGCGTGCTGGGGACTATTTTCAGCCGCTGCGTAATATCATTGTGCCGCTGCACCCATGGTACGGCACAAAGTTCCTTGATTATTATGCAGGAATGAGAGTACAGTTCCTAGCCATAGGCTATTGGCCTAGAAAATTGCAACTTTCCGTCGGCCTTAGTACACGATGTAACTACAGAAGAGTCAAGTTTTAAATAGGAAAAATTTTGAAACTCTTTGGTCATTTTTGAGCGAGATGCTAACGGTCTAATCCGATTCAATGATCTATGCTAAGCTATGCTAAAAGTGCAACAGCCAGACCCGGAGATCGACTGAATGGACTTGAAAATGGTAAAACTCAACTGTTTCACTCAAGGGGAGTTGGAAAATGAGCCTATTTTCAAAAAAAAGTGGAGTGTTCCTTTAAATAGGGCTTTTTCTGAGGACTTAGAGCCAGATTTACTAACAACTTGCGCCTGTGCAAACCCTCTTTTAGCATTAAATAACTACTGTCAGGATTTACTGAAGACGCAGTGATAAATTAGCTCTGAAAAGGCGTGGACAGGGTTATTTTTGCAGCTGACCTTTTATTGCATAAGCATTTGTAGGAGTTTCCCTTTCAGACGCAACATTTATGGGAGGAGAGTATTTAAATGAATCACGCAAGCTGATTTACTAAGGTTTGTGCTCATCAATTTACTGGTGTTTGCGTCATTATTTAACCCCCAAAAAAGCATGTCTTAAACCAGACACTAATTTGTGCTGCTCTTGGTAGATTGTGTTGGTCATTATGGAAATGATCCGGCTGCGTCTGTGTTCTTTGATTTGTGTGTCATCAGTAGATCACATGCAGAACTGTACACTCCTATCGGTGCTTTTATGGGATTGCGCTCTTACGCTAATTTCCCCTGTTTAGTAAATCAAGCCCAAACTACAGTATGCCAAACTACACTTTATATCATGCTTTGATTTTTATTTTCTACTTTTTCAGTTGTATTTTATGTGGATTTCACTGATTTACTCTTGTCCCAGAGACTTTTAACATATGAAACTTACATTTAAAAAATATAAATGATTAGATATTTTAAAATATGATCTAAACAAAATTGAAAGATTAAATAATAATAATAATAATAATTTCCATCATGTTTTTACGTTTGTCCTTCGTCATTTACACCACAAACAAACCAAAAACAATTCGACCCTTAATAAAGATTTTGTTTTTAATTTTAAGTTATTTTCTGTCATATTAAGCAAAAAATTTGAAAATATTATTTACTTATTTGTACTTAGAATAATAAAAAAATACAAAGATAAGAAATTAGCCTTATTAAAAAATTCAAAATATTATTTTTTTAATAATGAATATTCAGGAAATACACATTCCTGTAGCTCTAACAGGAGAGTATGGCGCTAGGGTTTGATTCCCAGGGAATGCATAAACTGATAAAAAGCATACTTTGGATAATACATTTGGATCTGCCAAATGCATAATGCAGTAAATGTTAATATTCCCAACAGTAAAAGACTTATTTGCATTAAATAATATAATATCTAAATGAACAGCTGATGCTTTTATCCAAAGCGTTTATAAAGGGACACTTGACCATGGAGTCAAATCACTTGCTCAAGATCAGTATACTGTCAGAAAAAGGTGCATTGCTGTCACTGGGGCGGTACCCTAAGGTACAAAACAAAAAAGGTACTAATATGTACCTTTAAGGTATTAATTTGTACCTTTAAGGTACTAATATGCACTCTTAAAGTACTGATATTTACCTTTTGAGGTACTAATATGTACCTTTTAGGGGTGAGTAAGGTACAAAGATGTACCTTTTCACTTTTGTACCTTAGGGTACCGCCCCAGTGACAGCACTGTACCTTTTTTTCTGAGAGTTTATGCATGATCACTTTTAATCCTACAACCTTCTGATTACCAGCCTTTTTTTAACCACATCACAAGTACCTGAGCAGAAAGCCGGGGTCCGTTCCTCTGTGCGTGGGCCACTGCATCTCTCACCAGCCCGTGAACTCCCAGAAGCACTTGCTCCAGGTCTTGTGCCCCGTGCATGCGGGTGGAGAGGGTCTCTAACGATCGCACAAACTCCCTCCAATGGGAGTCCACTTCAGCCAGGCTGGCGAGACACCCTCGGACCACGTTGAGGCAGTAGCCCATGCAGGGCTTGCTGGCGGTCAGACCCTGGCAGTGCGGACAGTAGTTCATCCTCAGCAGGCCACGTCTGCATTCGCGGCTGAGCTGAATATGGTCGGTGGTGTTGATGACCTCAATGCCCAAGTGGAGTGCCTGCAGAAACATCCGGCCGGGCAGCGTGGCACGGGAGATGTGTGTGGCGAGGCGGCCCGGGGCTCCGCCGAATGGTGCCAGATCCCGACATGCCGCACGGACACACTCGGTGTACGCCGGAGACAAGCGGGACAGACCGGGCTCGACCAGTCGCTCGTAAACAAGAGGGAAGAGGGCGTCAAAAAAGCGCTGCGAAGCTTCTTCCAGGCTGAGCTCGGAGCCCAACACAAAGAGCCCCACGTCCGTGAAAAACTCCCCGATGGGAGCCGCCGCGTGATTGGCCAGATCCCGGTACGTTTGGAGGAGGATGGTGTGAGTGTGATTCTCCGCCTGACGTACCAGGGAGTCCACGGTTTCTGAAAGAAAGACAAAGAAAAGATATGATAAATAGATATAGATATGATGAAAAAGATAAATCTGTGTGTTCTTTGGAATAACATGATGTATAGTCCTGTTCAATTGCATGTTGACTTGCAAAGTCTAGAAACGAATAAAACGGAAATGTTCACGTGCTATATAAGTTTGTCCTTCTAAATATAGCCTACTCTCACCGTCCACTTTATCAAAGTCCCTTTAAATCAAGTCATTTCACTCGGCGGCCATCTTTGAAACGCCTCTTGGGCATGCTAGAGCAGCTAAGATCTCTTTGAATGGGGAAACATCAAATTCTCCAAAACTGTTTGCCAAGCTTACAATTAAATTTCATATTTGAAATCACCAATGAAATCTGACAACAACTGTCCCATAAATGTTGTTTCTAAATGCTCACGTCAACACAAAAAAACGGCATATTTTCAGGCTGGATCAAGCTAATGCGCATGCGCAGTCCTAGGTATGCATCTGACTGTTTCTATAGGAACCGGAGCTTCTAACGGCAGCTGCAGTGACGCGATGACTTTACCAAACGGCGATTGGCTCTTATTTAGAAGGCGGGACTTATTCCACCATATTGCGTGTTGCACTTTCTCCCATTCATAATAATACGAGTGCAGGTCTTTCTATAAACAAAGTCTTTGACTTTATTAGGTACGTCTGTTCAACTGCTCATTAATGCAAATATCTATTCAGCCAATCACATGGCAGCAACTCGCTGCTTTTAGGCATGTACACATACACTCTTAAAAATAAAGGTGCCAGGAAGAATCAAAAAGGGGTTTTCACTGCGATGCCATAGAAGAATAATTTTTGGTTCCCTGAAGAACCGTTTTGTGAAAGGTTCTTTAAAGAACCATTTTTTTCCAACCATTTTATAGTCTAAAGAAGGTATTTTTAAGAGTGTAGGCTGAATCTGAAATCGCCCCCTAAACCCTCACACACTATTCCCTACATTAGTCCACTAATATAATTCACTTGAAAGAGTGAATGAAAACGAGTGCGTGAAGTCGGACAGCCGTTCGGTGTCTATCGGGTGTACACTCGTTATCGCAGTGCAATGTGGGATTGAATGAGTGCACTCAATAATGTCCACTATGGTTTCGGACACCACTACAAATGGCTGTTCCCTCAAATAATGCCCAATTTGAGGGTATAGGGGGCGATTTCGGATTCAGCCATGGTCAAGATGATCTGCTAAAGTTCAAACTGAGCGTCAGAATGGGAAAGGAAGGTGATTTAAGTGACTTTGAACGTGGCATGGTTGTTGGTGCCAGACGGGCTGGTCTTTCAGAAACTGCTGATCTACTGGGATTTTCACACACAACCATCTGGGTTGACAGAGAATGTGAGCAAAAATGCCTTGTTAATGCCAGAGGTCAGAGGAGAATGGCCAGGCTAGTTCATAATGATAGAAAGGCAACTCAAATAACCACTCATTGCAACCGAGGTCTGCAGAAGAACATTTCTGAACGCACAACACATCAAACCTTGAAGCAGACGGGCTACATCAGCAGAAGACACACCGGTGCCACTCCTGTCAGCTAAGAACAAGAAACTGAGGCTACAATTCACTTTTCAGATTGGAAAAACATGAACGTTTTGAATTCTGCTGCAACATTTAGATGGAAGGGTCAGAATTTGCCATAAATTATGTGAAAGCATGGATCCATCCTGCCTTGTATCAACAGTTTAATGGTGTGATGGATATGTTCTTGGCAGACTTTGGGCCTCTTAGTCCCGAATTGGGCATCATTTAAACGTCACAGCTGACCTGAGTATTGTTGGTGACCATGTCCATCCCTTTATGACCACAGCGTACCATCTTCTGATGGCCACTTCCAGCAGGATAACAAGCCATGTCACAAACCTCAAATCATCTCAAACTGGTTTCTTGAACATGGCAGTGAGTTCACTAAACTCAGATGGCCTCACAGTCACCAGATCTAAATCCAGTAGAGCAGCTTTGGTATGTGCTAGAGCAGGAGATTCTCATCATGGATGTGCAGATGCCTTTTTTATGTTTTATGTTATATATATATATATATATCAGTTTTTTTTTTCATATATAATTTGCTACTATTCAACTGAATGTTATGTTTTATTGACTTACTCTCGTCCCTGAGATTTTAACCTATGAAAATCCTTTATAAAAGTAATTTGGTCTTGTTCAATTTTATGTTGAATTGCAATGCCTATAAATTCATAAAATAGAAACTTCCACGTGCTACACAGGTTTGTCCTTTCAAATTGTTCAATATCCACTACCTTTCAAAGGATTGTTATCAGGATGATTATTAAACTATGAAATTAACTTTCCCTTGAGCCTTTGATATATAAAAGTTCATCGTGATATAAGAATATCCTGTAAGTTTCGGAACTGAAAACTTCCTTGTTAGTCAAAGAAAAGATTTTATTGACACCAGGCCCAGAAAACTATTAATCTCAGAATATGCCAACCCTTGACGTCATCGTGTAGAGAAAGCACCGCCTCAACAGAAGAAAAACAACGCCTGATTCTGTAGCCCCACCCCCAGGCTCGTGCCTGAGATGATAAAGGCCTACATAGAGCTAAACCGGATCGAACTTCTAAGCAATAAACACACCGCATAAGCTTAGTTCGGATTCCAATATTATTAATGCATGGATGAACTTTATTTTTAATGAATATCCATCATGCGCATCTGTTACTTCATTTCACCACGGATTCGTTTGTAAACAAGAGACTGGATTTGCAGACAGGATGAGATTACATGAATGAATGAAGCAACGTAAAAAATGTTTTTATATGTGATAGTATTGCATTGTTACAGATCGTTTGATAGGCTATCTATTGATTATGTGTACATGTCTGACTGAATCTTAGCACGCTGTCAAAGGCTGAAGAATCCTTTTTTTGTGTGGTGTTGTTGGTTCATTGCAATTCGGGATTAGATTCGGACATGTATGGCCCAGGGCTCGCAAAGCCCAACGTCCCGAGGCTATGTATTTTCCAGACGGGCTACCAAAACGGATCACTGGCCTGCCGACGGGCTTAAATATTGAAATAACATTCATTCCTGATGTGCGTTGTTCACTCTCTTGATTTGATATTTGAAGTAAAAATACAATCGCAAAGTTTAGAACATGCTGATTTGTCTGACTCTGCAGTGAGGCTTGTGCGTGTGTGTGTATGTGTGTGTGTATTAGTGATGCACGGTTCGCGGTTATATCCACCGATCGGGCTGGCCAAGTAATAAAAAAATAACATTCCAATCAATCGCGGGTGGACAAGAGATAAATCATTGTGTTTGTTTGATAACAACATTTTGCGAGCCCTGAGGGCGATTCATTCCGGTTGCTGTTTTCCCACACGCTTTCTATACACTTCCCACTGTACTGAGGGGAGCTGCAGCTCATTAAATATGTTATCCAATCCTAGCCGTGGGCGTTTACTTCCAAGTCTTCAGTGCGGCACGCCCATAAAAACAGAGCGTTCCAGGAGAGAGCCCAGAAAATAGCCTATTACTTAATCATTATGATGTTGTTGAATGTAAAAGCCACGCGAAAGTCATAAGTTGACCTCAGACAACAGTATAAAAAATTTAAATAAGCCAGTACATGACACCTTTAAAAAAGAAAAGAAATGCATACTTTACAGAGCAAAGATGCATTATATTGATCAAAAGTGACAGTGAACAAATGTACACTCTAAAAAATGCTGGGTTAAATATAACCCAAGTTGGGTTTGAAATGGACTAACCCAGCAATTGGGTTGTTTTAAGCAAACATTTAACCCAACCGCTGGGTTAAATCAACCCAATTGCTGGGTTAGTCCATTTTCAACCCAACTTGGGTTCTTTTTTTATTTTAGTGTATAATGTTACAAAAGATTCCAAATAAAAGCTGTTCTTTTGAAGTTTCTATTAATCAAAGAATTCTGAAACAAACTGTATCAAATCTTCCACAAAAATATGAAGCATATAAAATATATATATCATAGATGTTTCTTGAGCAGCAGATCATCATATTAGATTGATTTCTGAATGATTGTGTGACACCGAAGACTGAAGTAATGATGCTGAAAATACAGCTTTGATCACAGGAATACGTTTTACTTTAATTTTGATGAAATAAAAGCAGCCTTAGTGAGCAGAAGAGACTTCTTTCCAAAACATACAAAAAAAAGTATTTTGAACAGTAGTGTACCTTTGACATTTGCATAAAAATGTCATAAAACGGGTGGCATTCTTGCAATATTCTCTCTGGTTCGCGCTCTGAGTGTGTAAATCCAGCACCGCAGAAATGAGTCCCAGACCCTTTGAAGGCAGCGCAGCAGAGAATGGCACTTCCTGCAGGCGAGCCCAATATGAAATGCTTTTTTATCTGTGTGCAAAGAGATCTAAAGAGATTCCTAAGTCCAGAGAGAGAGAAATAAAAAGGCGGATAACAAGACAGAGAGAGCTTGAAGATACAAGGGTGCAATGATGCCTTGAAGCGCTCTCCATATCTCTGCGTTTAAAGAGCTTAGAGCACATTGAGGGATCATCTGTCTTTTTTATTATTCTCTATTATCTGTTTATGATGCCCAAAATCATCTTTGTGCTCGTTCTCCAAACACTCAGGGCTAATTCATATGCATTTGTATGATGTATAAACAACAGTATCTCAGAGAGCATTATGTTGGAAATTATTCATAACTATTGTAGTTTTAATGGCCTTTCGTGTTATTATGTTTGCTGTTTCTTGTAAAAGAACCATGTGACTTGAGGATATCATAAGTGATATTTCCATGAGAATACTGATTCATATGTTTTATTGCAAAACTTTTATAAATGATCCATAAATATCAGCTGGGACATAAGAGTACAAACACAGGCCTTCACCATGAAGGACGAGGAAGACAGACAGAGAGGAAGGGCCAGATATGCAGAAATAACCTGATGCCAGGTTACAGGTTCAGTGCGGCAGGACGTCCAATTTCCTGCAGAGCACGACTTTCACAGTTATAGCAATATCTTTGCTGCGCATCTCTTAAACCCTGAAGAACAGAACATCAGTCGGCACTCCTGCGTCTTCTCAGTAACACCAGCCAAATGAGTGGAAATACTGTAAAATTATACCACATCTTGAAAAAAATTGTTCCCCCTTTATAAAGCTGCTTTGAAACATAGTGTATTATATATGTCAATGCAAATAAACTGGAGAAAAAAAATTGCATATACATTTATATGTCATTTTAAACCTGTATAATATTGTATGAAAAGTAAAATGAATTGCTTACTTTATAAAAACATGTTTATATATATATATATATATATATATATAAATATATAAAAAGTAATGTGTATTTATTACAAACTGTATATCTATATATGTGTGTGTTGTTTATATATAAATACGTAATGTGTAGTTATTACAAACTCTTTATCTATATGTGTATATCTGTGTGTGTGTTGTTTATATATAAATAAGTAATGTGTATTTATTACAAATTGTATATCAATATGTGTATATCTGTGTGTGTGTGTGTGTGTGTGTGTGTGTGTGTGTGTGTGTGTGTGTGTGTGTGTGTGTGTGTGTGTGTGTGTGTGTGTGTGTGTGTGTGTGTGTGTGTGTGTGTGTGTGTGTGTGTGTGTGTGTGTGTGTGTGTGTGTGTGTGTGTGTTGTTTATAAACAAATTAAAACATGTTGTATATATTTTATATATTTATTTTAAAATTATTTCAATGTTTATTTAATACATATTTTTATTTATTTAATGTTTATTTAACATTTTGAAAATATATTGTCTAGTTGAAAAGTATTGAAACAAACATACAACCTAATAAAATTGCTTAATATATAAAAAGCATGCTTTAAAACAAACTAAATATTACTTGCATAAAAATATTTACACATAATTGTAAAAAATATATGAATTCTATTTTATTTATTTTATTATAATATAATAATAATAATAATAATAATATAAGTAATAATATCATATAATAATTAATATACTATATAATGTTTGCAGTATTATGCTAATGAGATATAAAGGAATATACAGACTACATTGTTAGAAATGTTACTTTATATACTTAAAGACTTTATGCATTATGCATTATAAAGGTATTCAAAATGTACATTTTAATGCATTATATCTTTTGTAACTAAAGTTATAATATGTGCAGATTCCTTGTTATATCTGAAATTGGTAGATTGCTGTTTTAATGCATTATACTTTCTAAATACGTAACATAAGCATTATAACTGTAATAACTGTGATTATTCATGAGATCATGCAATGCATAAGGTACATTACAGGGAATAATGTATGTATTAAAATACTTTAATAAAGGATTTAAGTAAAGTGTTATCCATAATGTTTGATCTAGAATTAGATTTTAATGAATGAATTAATAACAACGTAAACTTTTCATTAAATTAAAAGGGTGATGATATTGTGTTTGCACTCGGGCCAGTAACTCAAGGAATGCCATTTTTCCCTGGCACTTGAAGAGTGTTAATGTTGGACCCAGATTGTAGCATTACTGGCATGTTCTCCGTGGCGTGATTCTTTTCTGTGTGACTGTGTCTGCAGCTTTGGATTTGTTATGGAGATGTGTCGGGGTAAGATGGGTCAGGGTGACTGGGGCCGAATCAAGCAGATGGGCGAGATGTTGCCCTAAAACTGTTGTACGGAGAAATAAGTCTGTCTGAGAGCCGAGCACATCATGTGCCTGTCATGGGTTGTGGTGTAAGTGTGTGATGAGGGAGAGACGTGTAAAGAAAGAGTGCACTGGGGCAGAGAAAGAGAGATCTGAAGGGGTGAAACAGGGACCATGGTAGTGGCTTGAGGATATCATAAGCCAGGGGTTCTCTCTTTTCTTGTTGTATACATACTTTCCAGAATTGTATGTTTGCTTTGTGTCTTTCTAGTGAGTTTCTCTCACTATAGTCCCCTTTTTAAGGCAGTAGTCTTAAAGGGTTAGTTCACCCAAAAATTAAAATTCTGTCATTAATTACTTCCCCTCATGTCGTTTAACACCCGTCAGACCTCCGTTCATCTTCAGAACACAAATGAATATATTTTAGTTGAAATCCGATCGCTCAGAAAGGCCTCCATTGGCACAATGCACTTTACACTCTCACAAAAAAGGTACTAAAGACGTCGTTACAAAGTCCATTTAACTACAGTGGTTCTACAATAACTTTATGAAGCAACGAGAATAGTTTTTGTGCGCAAAAAAAGCCTAAATAACGACTTATATAGTGCTGACCGATTTCAAAATAATGCATCATGAAGCTTCAAAGCGTTATGAATCAGTGAGTCGAATCATGATTCGGATCGCGTGTCAAACCGCCAAACTGCTGAAATCATGTGACTTTGGCGATTCAAACCGCTGAATCGACTCACTGATTCATAACGCTTTGAAGCTTCATGAGGCCGTGTTTTGAAATCGGTCATCATGATATAAGTCGTTATTTAGGGGTTTTTTGCGCACAAAAACTATTCTCGCCGATTCATAAAGTTATTTTAGAACCACTGTAGTGAGATGGACTTTGTAACGACGTCTTTAGTACCTTTTAAGGGTCTTGAGAGTGTAAAGTGCATTGTGCCAATGGAGGCCTTTCAGAGCCATCAGATTTCAACTAAAATATCTTCATTTGTGTTCTGAAGATGAACGGAGGTCTGACGGGTGTCGAACGACATGAGGGTGAGTAATTAATGACAGAATTTTCATTTTTGGGTAAACTAACCCTTTAACGCAGTGCGTAAACTGCTTACACACATTTATTGTGAAAGTTGCTTATACAAATCATTTTTCATTGAAAAATGTTCTTCAGGTTTATACATGCAACATTAAGTATAGCCAATTTAAGTTTGAAAACTATATGTTGTATTTATAATGTCACACTTACTATTTATCTAACAGTTTAAATGTTTTTTTTTTCCATACATAAAAATATATAGATGGATTTTAGGAAGGGGGTCCCTCATAAAAGGTTTGTCATATTTGGGGGTCCTTGGCATCGGAAAGTTTGAAAACCCATAAGCAATGTGTTAATATATACTGATTAAAATTTCTAAAAAACTACAAAATAATAGTAAACATTCAATTCAAAAGCTCAAAATGTGAGGGGGGGGGGGGGGGTCTTTAAAATATATACTACTGGTCAAAAGTGTGAGGTCAGTAAGGTTTTGATTTAAACAAATTACTACTTTTATACAGCAAGCATGCATTAAATTGATCAAAAGTGATGGTAAAGGCATTGATAATGTTACAAAAGATATACATTTCAAATAAATGCTGTTCTTTCAATTTATGAAAGTAAGTTTCTTGAGCAGAAAATCCTCACAATAGAATGATTTCTGAAGGATCATGTGACACTGAAGACTGGAGTAATGATGCTGAAAATTCAGCTTTGAATCACAAAACAAAAAAATAGAAAACGTAAAAGTTGTACAAATATATGCAGCCTTGGTGAGCAGAATAGACGTCTTTCAAAATCGTACTGACCAAATTCATGCTACAATCTACCATTAAGTATCATACTAGTATCATGCATCTCCATCCCTGAAAACATCCAGTACAAACAGAGACCTTGATGTCAGTCCGTGTAATTCTACCTCCACTGATAGCGATCCACAAACACACTTCAGCACTTGAGAGGCACTCGATCTCCTCGCTAGGTGAAAGAATTACCAGAGAAACACAGGTCAACAGATCCTCAATGCTACTCTAAACTAGCATCCTTCAACAAGACAAAAAGAGCAACAATCTGCAGGTGTCGCGCAGCGATTCGTGTGAGAGGATCAGACGCATTCGATAAGATTGGTCTTGGCCGACTACTGAGGATTTCACAGGGATTAGAAACAGCTGATTATGGGCTGGTTGGTCGGGAGGGGGATCACCGTAGATGTTTACCAAAGAGCGTTAATGAATCCCTCTCTCTAGACCGCAGAAAGACAGTATGTCTGAGCATGTGTGGGTATAAAGATTGAAGTCTTTGGGAGCTAAACAGGAAGATTAGTGAATTCCCTGACAGGAGGTGACTGGAGTTGAAGCCATTATATGTGCCGTGGCTATTTGTCTCATTTAGTGGCTCATTACGCGCTGTAGTCAAGGAGAACCAAACTCGCAGGACACGGTGAGTGGCTATTTCCAAGAAATTCACTGCGCTCGTGGTTAATCCACCCTTAGAAAGGTACCACAGTTTCCCACACTCTTTGACCAAAGACTTGTTATGAGTTTGCAGGTCATTCTCGACATTCCCAGTCACATGAGGGTCCCCTTATAGTAGACATTTGATCATTCATTCATTAATACACACATTCATTCATTCATGAATAAACAAACAAACAAACTAATAATTATTTCCATTCCATGAAAATCTTTTTTTTTTTTTTTTTTACAATTTCAGGTTATACTTTTTTAAAGGTTTTAAAGAGATTTTTACAAATCATTTTATACTAATTATAAAAGAGTAATTTGTTTCCATTTGTGTCAAAATAATATGTGTTGTCCAGACAGACAGGCAGAGAGACAAAAAAGCAGACAGACAGACAGACAGACAGAGAGAAAGACAGACAGGCAGAGGTAAAGACAGACAGAGAGAAAGACAGACAGGCAGAGGTAAAGACAGACAGACAGACAGACAGACAGACAGACAGACAGAGGTAAAGACAGACAGACAGACAGACAGACAGAAAGACAGACAAAAAGCAGACAGACACACAGAGAGGCAGAGACACAGACAGACAGAAATGCAGACAGACAGACAGACAGAGATAAAGACAGACAGAAAGACAGACAGACAGACAGACAAAAATGCAGGCAGAAATGCAGACAGACAGACAGACAGACAGACAGAGATAAAGACAGACAGAAAGGCAGACAGACAGAAAGACAGACAGACACACAGACAGACAGACAGAAAGACAGACAGACAAAAAAGCAGGCAGAAATGCTGACAGACAGACAGACAGACAGAAAGGCAGACAGACAGACACACACACACAGAAAGGCAGACACACAGACAGGCAGAAATGCAGACAGACAGACAGACAGACAGAAAAGCAGACAGACAGACAAAAAGCAGACAGACACACAGAGATGCAGACAGACAGACACACAGAAAGGCAGACAGACACACAGACAGACAGAAATGCAGACAGACAGAAATGCAGACAGAGGTAAAGACAGACAGACAGACAGAAAGACAGACAGACAAAAAGCAGACAGACACACAGAAAGGCAGACACACAGACAGACAGAAATGCAGACAGACAGACAGAGATAAAGACAGACAGACAGAAAGGCAAACAGACAGACAGACAAAAATGCAGGCAGAAATGCAGACAGACAGACAGACAGAAAGGCAGACAGAAAGACAGACAGACAAAAATGCAGACAGACAGACAGACAGAAAGGCAGACACACAGACAGGCAGACAGACAGACACACACAGAAAGGCAGACAGACAGAAAGGCAGACACACAGACAGGCAGACAGACAGACACACACAGAAAGGCAGACAGACAGAAAGGCAGACAGACAGACAGAAATGCAGGCAGACAGACAGACACACAGAAAGACAGACAGAAATGCAGACAGACAGACAGAAAGGCAGACAGACAGAAATGCAGGCAGACAGAAAGGCAGAAAGGCAGACAGACAGACAGAAATGCAGGCAGACAGACAGACACACAGAAAGACAGACAGAAATGCAGACAGACAGACAGACAGAAAGGCAGACAGACAGAAATGCAGGCAGACAGAAAGGCACAGAAGGGCAGACAGAAAGAAGAAAGAAGAAAGAAAGAAAGAAAGAAAGAAAAAAAGAAAGAAAGAAAGAAAGAAAGAAAGAAAGAAAGAAAGAAAGAAAGAAAAAAAGAAAGAAAGAAAGAAAGAAAGAAAGAAAGAAAGAAAGAAAAAAAGCGAAAAAAAGAAAAAAGAAAGAAAGAAAGAAAAGAAAGAAAGAAAGAAAAAAAAGAAAGAAAGAAAAAAAGAGAAAAAAAGAAAAAAAGAAAAAAAGAAAGAAAAAAAGAAAAAAGAAAGAAAGAAAGAAAGAAAGAAAGAAAGAAAGAAAGAAAGAAGAAAGAAAGAAAGAAAGAAAGAAAGAAAGAAAGAAAGAAAGAAAAAAAGAGAAAAAAAGAAAAAAGAAAGAAAAAAAAGAAAAAAAGAAAGAAAGAAAGAAAGAAAGAAAGAAAGAAAGAACGAACGAAAGAACATGTTTTCCCATTACCACAGGAACTCTGTATCATGGTACATGTCCAAAAACATGGTATCTTTTGTTTAGTGTAATATTTCATGAATGATCAACATAACAACAGAATATTCTATAGACTCTGTCCAATCCTTTGCCTTCATCTTACCCGTTCTCTTTCCCGAGGCAAACTATTAGCATGACAGCAGGATAACCGAGGCTGAGAGACCTTGAACATTTGCCCCGGAGCCTGGCCGATGGCTCCAACATTTCCTGCTGATGTCTCCATGAGGGGACGCCTCGGGGAACCCCCCAAAGAATTATGGGATAGATCAAACCAAATCGTGACAAAAGTGCTAAATCATCAGAACTGAGATTAAGCGAGCATGGCGAGCACACCTGTGATTGGTGATGGGTAAAGCCCTGGCATTTCCTTCGTCCCGAGCACAAAGAGGACAGGAAAGGCAGGACGGAGAGGAGATTTGGTGTCACTTCAGATTGGAAACATATGAATGCTTCATAGCGGGACGCCGGACAAGAACAGCCCATGAGAAAGACTCAAGGACGGCTAGGTTATGCTGAGTTTCAGCAACTTCAGCAGGAACCATCTCAAGCGTGAATATCGCAGGGCTCTTTTTCATTACTCGTCCTCTGGGAGCCATGGAAAATGCCACAACTATTTACTAAACAGCATTCTTATTCTTTCTGTGTGGTTCCATATAAAGCCAGGGCCAAATTAAGAGCTGGCATTACTGATGATCCAAACTGTGCAATTAAAGTTTGCCAACTTTTAACTGTTAAATAAGAATTTGGGGATTTATTTAAAGCCAATGAAATGAAAATTAAAGTTTTGTAACATTTAGTCCATAGCTCTAAGGCCATCTTTGTGCTATTGTAATGCTATGGTGTGTGTTCGTGTGTGTGTGTGTGTGTGTGTGTGTGTGTGTGTGTGTGTGTGTGTGTGTGTGTGTGTGTGGGCATGTTTTCGTGAAATATCAGGACACAAATGTGTATAATGACATGGGTATGACATAGGTATTACAAAAAGAGGGTGAAATATGAGGACGTTCCCCATGTCCTCACTTTTCAAAATGCTTATAAATCACACAGAATGAGGTTTTTTTCACAGAAAGTGAACTGCACAGTCTCCTGTGAGGGCTAGGTTTAGGGGCAGGGGCAGTGTAAGGGGATAGAAAATACGGTTTGTATGGTATAAAAACCATTACGCCTATGGAATGTCCTCACATTTCACAAAAACAAACGTGTGTGTGTGTGTGTGTGTGTGTGTGTGTGTGTGTGTGTGTGTGTGTGTGTGCGTGCGTGCGTGGCTCAGTAAACACTAGGACAAAATGTCCCCACAAAGATTACAATTACAATTAAAGCTGCAAGCAGCATTTAGCGGGGTTCAAGCATTTAAGGCCTTTAAGCACACAAGCATCAAAAGACATTAATTTTTATTTAGCAAGATTTTAAAAACAGAAATAATAGATAGAAAATACCATTTACAGTCAATACAGGTAATTTACAATAGGAAATACGTGGTTTTAAAAGGCTTTTAACAGTTATAGCGCCACCTATGGTCCAATTTCCATAAAACTTTGCATACTTGTTAAAGATGTTATCTTACATATGCATAACAATTTTCGTGAAGTTTTGAGTTTTCCCTTAGAATTTATAGGCTTTTGAGTGTATTTTGGCACGCCTCTTTTCTAAATGACCCTGTTATAGCCATTTAAAAGCAAAAGTTCAACTTTTTTTCGATAAGTATTGATCTAGAGAGTCCAGAGAATTATCCTAGACTAGTTTGGTTCCAATCGGGAAAAAAACCAGGGACTAGGTCGCAAAAGTAACTTTTGAACATAAACGCAAATATTTAATGAACATATTAATTGACAACAATAGTTCTAGAGGCAAAGTTGTTTGGTATGAGGAGATCTATCAAATGATATGCATATTTTGTGGATGTGTGCAACACCATGTGATTACAGAGCTGTAAAACTCTTTAGCGCCAACTAGTGGCCGATTTCTTTCAAAATTCTTACAGACCTCTAGGGCCATGAGTCAAACATGCCCACAGAGTTTCGTTCCGATCGGCCTCCGTTAACCTTATCTAATAGGTGCTCAAATTTAATTAGCTGTGGCGGCCATGTTTTTTGAGATACGACAAATGTCCTCATAGACATACATGGTACCTTGGACCAAGACACTGCATACCAATTTTCAAGTCAATCGGACTAGCGGTCGGGTGGTTAAAGCCATTTTCATGTTTTTTTCATGTTATAGCGCCACCAAGTGTTAAATCGTCGCGATTTTTTTGTCGTGACCAAAGACTCAGCCTATACACATGTGTACCAAGTTTGGTGAAGATATCTTATTTTGTTCCTGAGTTATATCCCTTTTAGTAAATAGGCTCCCCCCTGAACGATTATTTTTACGCTCCTTAACAACCGTGAATATAAATTTCAACGTTTTTTTGATAATTATTGATAATCTGACTCCAGAGAACATTTTGACACTGGTTTGGTTCCGATCCGGCAAAAAACCTAGGACTAGTTTGCAAAAGTAGTTTTTTGACAAAATGCAAAATGGCGGAAAATCTATCATGGCGGAAATGAAATCGGAGACATACGTTTTGTTCGTCATGGACTCACCTTTCCAATGATATAAGACACTTGAGTCTACGACATAGGGTTTAGGAGTTATGAGCCATTTCGCGCTTTTGATTGCTGTAGCGCCACCTATTGGCCAATCGGGTTCATACTCTGACAACATTAGCCTCGATTTTTGTACTACCATCTGATAAAGTTTCAAGTCTCTAGCATTTACGCTTTTGTCTGCACGATCACAGTTTAAATATGATTGAACAATATTAGTTTAGAGGATAAGCCAATGAGTGGTCTTCTGCTGCCATCTGGTGGCAATTTTAGGTACTACGCCATAATATATTTGAAATAAATTAATTTGACAAAATGTAATTGTAAATATTGTAATAGTGACTTTATAATGTCTAAATAGGAATTATAGAACATGATAAGTAAATAGTATGACAAAATGACCATTTAAGCCCAGCAGGTGGCAGCAGAGAACCATCATTGGCTCATTTTCATTTTAAATGTCTGTTTTTCATTTAATGGGCACATTTTCCAAGTTAATGTCTTCAAACGTGCTTAACTCACATGCACATTTTGTTGGAGATATAGATATTTGAAATAAATGATGGGTAACAAATAGCTTATTCCAGGTTTTCCCCTTTAAAACATATTTTCAGGCATTATTTTAATAGTAATTTAATAATTATTGTAAAAACATTAATCAAATGAACAAATTAATTGATAAATATTGACAAAATGTCATTTGCAACATTTATTATAATGATTTTATAAAGTTTAAATATGCTTAGTAAGCAGAATGAACCAATGAGTGGTCTTCTGCTGCCATCTGGTGGCAATTTTAGGTAATACGTTTTTAACATAATTGTGAATAAATACATAACAATTTGATTGACAGTATTGGTTCTTGAGGCAAAGTTGTTCAGTATGAGGAGATCTATCATAATTTCTGCACATTATGTGGATGTTTTTTACCCCACCTGATTACAGAGATGGAAAATACCATTTACAGCCAATACAGGCAATTCACCATTGGGAATACATGGTTTTCAAAGCTTTTTAACAGTTATAGCACCACCTATGGTCCGATCTCCATGAAACATTGCATGCTTCTTCAGCATGTTATGTCACATATACATAACAATTTTCGTGAAGTTTTGAGTTTTCCTTCAGGATTTATAGGCTTTTGAGTGTATTTTGCTACGCCCCTCTTCTAAATGACCCTGTTATAGCCATCCAAATGCAAAAGTTCAACTTTTTTTCAATAATTATTGATCTAGAGAGTCCAGAGAATTGTCCTAGACTGGTTTGATTCTGATCGGGCAAAAATCCAGGGACTAGTTCGCAAAAGTAGGTTTTAAACATAATCACAAATATTTAATGAACGATTTGATTGACAGCAATAGTTCTTGAGGCAAAGTTGTTCAGTATGAGGAGATCTATCAAATGATATGCATATTTCGGGGATGTGTGCAACACCACGTGATTACAGAGCCTCAAAACTCGTTAGCGCCAACTAGTGGCCGATTTCTTTCAAAATTCTTACAGACCTCTAGGACCATGAGTCAAACATGCCCATTGAGTTTCGTTCCGATCGGCCTCCGTTAACCTTGTCTAATAGGTGCTCAAATTTAATTGGCTGTGGCGGCCATGTTTTTTGAGATACGCCAATTTCCTCATAGACATATATGCTACCTTGGACCAAGACACTGCATACCAATTTTCAAGTCAATTGGACTAATGGTCAGGTGGTCATAGCCTTTTTCATGTTATTTTCATGTTATAGCGCCACCAAGTGGCCAATCGTCGCGATTGTTTTATCGTGACTAAACACTGAGCCCATACATATGTGTACCAAATTTGGTGAAGATATCTTATTTTGATCTAGAGTTATAGCCTTTTTAGTAAAATAGGCTCCGCCCTGAACATCAATTTTAAGCCCCCTAACAACCGTGAATACAAATTATGACTTTTTTTCAATGATTATTAATATTCAGACTCCAGAGAATATTTTGGCACTGGTTTGGTTCTGATCGGACAAAAAACCTAGGACTAGTTCGCAAAAGTAGTTTTTTGACAAAATTCAAAATGGCGGAAAAATTTGCATACCGGAAATGAAATCGGAGATATACGTTTTTTATGTAAGGTATTCAGCTTTCCAATGATATAAGACACTTGAGTCTACGACATACGGTTTAGGAGTTATGAGCAGTTTCGCGCAATTGATTGCTATAGCGCCACCTATAGGCCAATCGGGGTCATAATTTGATAACCTCTCCTCGATTTTTGTACTACCTATTGGCCAAGTTTCAAGTCTCTAGCCCTTACAGTTTGGGCTGCACGATGCGTTTTAGGTCTGAATAATAATAATAATAATAATAATAATTAAAGCTGCAAGCAGCATTTAGCGGGGTTCAAGCCTTTAAGGCCTTTAAGCACACACGCATCAAAAGACATTTAGTTTTATTTAGCAATATTTTAAACACTGAAAAAATAGATGGAAAAGTCAATTTTCAGGCAATATAGGCAATTTACCATAGGAAACATGGTTTTAAAAGGTTTTTAACAGTTATAGCGCCACCTATGGTCCGAGCTCTATAAAACTTTGCAAGCTTGTTAAGGATCTAATGTCACATATGCCCACCAATTTTCGTGAAGTTTTGAGTTTACCCTTAGAATATATCAAATGATATGTATATTTCTTGGATGTGTGCAACACCACGTGATTACAGAGCCATAAAACTCATTAGCGCCAACTAGTGGCCGATTTCTTTCAAAATTCTTACAGACCTCTAGGGCCATGAGACTTGTCTATTAGGTGCTCAAATTTAATTGGCTTTGGCAGCCATGTTTTTTGAGATACGCCAATGTCCTCATAGACATACTTGGTGCCTTGGACCAAGAAACTGCATACCAATTTTCAGGTCAATCGGACTAGCGGTCGGGTGTTTAAAGCCATTTTCATGTTTTTTCATGTTATTGCGCCACCAAGTGTTAAATCGTCACAATTTTTTTATCGTGACCAAAGACTCAGCCTATACACATGTCTACCAAGTTTGGTAAAGATATCTCATTTTGTTCTTGAGTTATAGCTTTTTTAGTAAATAGGCTCCGCCCTGAACGACTATTTTTACGCTCCTTAACAACCGTGAATATAAATTTCGTTTTTTTTTTGATAATTATTGATAATCAGACTCCAGAGAACATTTTGACACTGGTTTGGTTCCGATCGGGCAAAAAACCTAGGACTAGTTTGCAAAAGTAGTTTTTTGACAAAATTCAAAATGGCGGAAAATCTATAATGGCGGAAATGAAATCGGAGATATACGTTTTGTTCGTCATGGACTCACCTTTCCAATGATATAAGACACTTGAGTCTACGACACACGGTTTAGGAGTTATAAGCCATTTCGCGCTTTTGATTGCTGTAGCGCCACCTATTGGCCAATCGGGTTCATACTCTGACAACATTAGCCTCGATTTTTGTACTATCATCTGATGAAGTTTCAAGTCTTTAGCATTTACGCTTTGGTCTGCACGATCACAGTTTAAATATGATTGAACAATATTAGTTTAGAGGATAAGCCAATGAGTGGTCTTCTGCTGCCATCTGGTGGCAATTTTAGGTAATACGCCATAATATATTTGAAATAAATTAATTTGACAAAATGTGATTTTAAATATTGTAATAGTGACTTTATAATGTCTAAATAGGAATTATAGAACATGATAAGTAAATAGTATGACAAAATGACTATTTAAGCCCAGCAGGTGGCAGCAGAGAACCACTCATTGGCTCATTTTCATTTGAAATGTCTGTTTTTCATTTAATGGGCACATTTTCCAAGTTAATGTCTTCAAACGTGCTTAACTCACATGCACATTTTGTTGGAGATATAGATATTTGAAATAAATGATGGGTAACAAATAGCTTATTCCAGGTTTTCCCCTTTAAAACATATTTTCAGGCATTATTTTAATTGTAATTTAATATTTATTGTAAAAACATTAATCAAATGAACAAATTAATTGATAAACATTTACAAAATGTCATTTTCAATGCTATTATAATGTTTTTTTAGAGTTTATATATATGCTTAGTGGACAGAATGAACCAATGAGTGGTCTTTTGCTGCCATCTGCTGGACATTCTACTTATTAATAAAGTCTTTTCACAGTTGCTTTGCAATAAACACTATAAAATCAGTTATATATCAAATTGGTCTTCCATGTTAATTCCATTATGCATGCTTATACACACACACACACACACACACACACACACACACACACACACACACACACACACACACACACACACTTTTTTAATGCTATGGTCTATAATCATTTCACATAGCTCTTTGTAACTATTAATCAGATTATTAAAAATGTATTCAGAAACATAGGACTACACACACACATTTTGTTGTAGATACAGACATTTGAACTATATGATGTTGCAGTAAACAAAATGTTTCCTGCAAGTCTCCTTCAAGATTCACTTTCTCAATGTGACAATTATTGTCAATGGTAATAGCGAATAGATTAATTTTGACTAAATGTGATTGTAAATGTTAAAATAGTGATTTTTTAAAAGTCTGAATATGACTTTTAGTTCAATATTAGAGTGTAGTACAATAAAATGAACAGCGGGGGGCAGCAAACGACCACTTATTGGTCATTATTTTCATATGAACTCTGTAATTTTAACCTTTTTAAGTGTTATAGAGGCAAATATTGTCCTATCTGTCTGAAATTTTTCATGCTTGTTTAGAAGCATATTACACATGTTCTGACTTGTTTTTAAGAATATCTGAGCATTCATTGAATAGATATAGGCATTTGGGGACACTTGGTCAAGGACACATCTTGAAATAACCCTGTTATAGCCATTCAGATGCAAAAGTTTAACTTTTTTTTAAAATAATTATTGCTCTAAAGAGTCCAGAGAATCATACTGCAGTGGTTTGGTTCCGATCGGGCAAAAAAAACTAGGACTAGTTTGCAAAATGAGGTTATTAACATAATTGTGAATGTTTAAATAACGATTTGATTGACAGTATTGGTTCTTGAGGCAAAGTTGTTCAGTATGAGGAGATCTATCATAATTTATGCATATTATGTGGATGTTTTTAACCCCACCTGATTACAGAGATGGAAAATACCATTTACAGCCAATACAGGCATTTCACCATAGGAATACATGGTTTTCAAAGCTTTTTAACAGTTATAGCGCCACTTATGGTCCGATCTCCATGAAACTTTGCATGCTTTTTCAGCATGTTATGTTACATATACATAACAATTTTCGTGACGTTTTGAGTTTTCCTTTAGGATTTATAGGCTTTTGAGTGTATTTTGCTAGGCCCCTCTTCTAAATGACCCTGTTATAGGCATCCAAATGCAAAAGTTCAACTTTTTTTCGATAATTATTGATCTAGAGAGTCCAGAGAATTGTCCTAGACTGGTTTGGTTCCGATCAGGCAAAAATCCAGAGACTAGTTCGCAAAAGTAGGTTTTAATTATAATCGCAAATATTTAATGAACGATTTGATTGACAGCAATGCTTCTAGAGAAAAAGTTGTTCAGTATGAGGAGCCCTATCATATGATGTGTATATTTGGTTGATGTGTGCAACACCACGTGATTACAGAGCCAAAAAACTCGTTAGCGCCAACTAGTGGCCGATTTCTTTCAAAATTCTTACAGACCTCTAAGTTCATGAGTCAAACATGCCCACCAAGTTTCATTCCGATCGGCCTCCGTTAACCTTGTCTTAGAGGTGCTCAAACTTCATTGGCCAATAGCAGCCATGTTTTTTAAGATACGCCAATGTCCTCATAGACATACATGGTACCTTGGACCAAGACACTGCATACCAATTTTCAAGTCAATCGGACTAGCGGTCGGGTGGTTATAGCCATTTTCATGTTTTTTTCGTGTTATAGCGCCACCAAGTGTTCAATCGGCGCGATTCTTTTATCGTGACCCAAGACTCAGCCCATACAAATGTGTACAAAGTTTGGTAAAGATATCTCATTTTGTTCTTGAGTTATAGCCATTTTAGTAAAATAGGCTCCTCCCACAAAGTTCGTTTTCCGCCCCTTAGCGACCGTGAATAGAAATTTCAACTTTTTTTCGATAATTATTGATATTCAGACTCCAGAGAACATTTCTGCACTGGTTTGGTTCCGATCGGGCTAAAATCCAGGGACTAGTTTGCAAAAGTAGTTTTTCAACAAAATTCAAAATGGCGGAAAAATTTGCATACCGGAAATGAAATCGGAGATATACATTATTTAAGTCAGGTATTCAGCTTTCCAATGATATAAGACACTTGAGTCTACGACATACGGTTTAGGAGTTGTGAGCAGTTTCGCGCAATTGATTGCTATAGCGCCACCTATAGGCCAATCGGGGTCATAATTTGATAACCTCTCCTCGATTTTTGTACTACCTATTGGCCAAGTTTCAAGTCTCTAGCCCTTACAGTTTGGTCTGCACGATGCGTTTTAGGTCTGAATAATAATAATAATAATAATTAAAGCTGCAAGCAGCATTTAGCGGGGTTCAAGCCTTTAAGGCCTTTAAGCACACACGCATCAAAAGACATTTAGTTTTATTTAGCAATATTTTAAACACTGAAAAAATAGATGGAAAAGTCAATTTTCAGGCAATATAGGCAATTTACCATAGGAAACATGGTTTTAAAAGGTTTTTAACAGTTATAGCGCCACCTATGGTCCGAGCTCTATAAAACTTTGCAAGCTTGTTAAGGATCTAATGTCACATATGCCCACCAATTTTCGTGAAGTTTTGAGTTTACCCTTAGAATATATCAAATGATATGTATATTTCTTGGATGTGTGCAACACCACGTGATTACAGAGCCATAAAACTCATTAGCGCCAACTAGTGGCCGATTTCTTTCAAAATTCTTACAGACCTCTAGGGCCATGAGACTTGTCTATTAGGTGCTCAAATTTAATTGGCTTTGGCAGCCATGTTTTTTGAGATACGCCAATGTCCTCATAGACATACTTGGTGCCTTGGACCAAGAAACTGCATACCAATTTTCAGGTCAATCGGACTAGCGGTCGGGTGTTTAAAGCCATTTTCATGTTTTTTCATGTTATTGCGCCACCAAGTGTTAAATCGTCACAATTTTTTTATCGTGACCAAAGACTCAGCCTATACACATGTCTACCAAGTTTGGTAAAGATATCTCATTTTGTTCTTGAGTTATAGCTTTTTTAGTAAATAGGCTCCGCCCTGAACGACTATTTTTACGCTCCTTAACAACCGTGAATATAAATTTCGTTTTTTTTTTGATAATTATTGATAATCAGACTCCAGAGAACATTTTGACACTGGTTTGGTTCCGATCGGGCAAAAAACCTAGGACTAGTTTGCAAAAGTAGTTTTTTGACAAAATTCAAAATGGCGGAAAATCTATAATGGCGGAAATGAAATCGGAGATATACGTTTTGTTCGTCATGGACTCACCTTTCCAATGATATAAGACACTTGAGTCTACGACACACGGTTTAGGAGTTATAAGCCATTTCGCGCTTTTGATTGCTGTAGCGCCACCTATTGGCCAATCGGGTTCATACTCTGACAACATTAGCCTCGATTTTTGTACTATCATCTGATGAAGTTTCAAGTCTTTAGCATTTACGCTTTGGTCTGCACGATCACAGTTTAAATATGATTGAACAATATTAGTTTAGAGGATAAGCCAATGAGTGGTCTTCTGCTGCCATCTGGTGGCAATTTTAGGTAATACGCCATAATATATTTGAAATAAATTAATTTGACAAAATGTGATTTTAAATATTGTAATAGTGACTTTATAATGTCTAAATAGGAATTATAGAACATGATAAGTAAATAGTATGACAAAATGACTATTTAAGCCCAGCAGGTGGCAGCAGAGAACCACTCATTGGCTCATTTTCATTTGAAATGTCTGTTTTTCATTTAATGGGCACATTTTCCAAGTTAATGTCTTCAAACGTGCTTAACTCACATGCACATTTTGTTGGAGATATAGATATTTGAAATAAATGATGGGTAACAAATAGCTTATTCCAGGTTTTCCCCTTTAAAACATATTTTCAGGCATTATTTTAATTGTAATTTAATATTTATTGTAAAAACATTAATCAAATGAACAAATTAATTGATAAACATTTACAAAATGTCATTTTCAATGCTATTATAATGTTTTTTTAGAGTTTATATATATGCTTAGTGGACAGAATGAACCAATGAGTGGTCTTTTGCTGCCATCTGCTGGACATTCTACTTATTAATAAAGTCTTTTCACAGTTGCTTTGCAATAAACACTATAAAATCAGTTATATATCAAATTGGTCTTCCATGTTAATTCCATTATGCATGCTTATACACACACACACACACACACACACACACACACACACACACACACACACACACACACACACACACTTTTTTAATGCTATGGTCTATAATCATTTCACATAGCTCTTTGTAACTATTAATCAGATTATTAAAAATGTATTCAGAAACATAGGACTACACACACACATTTTGTTGTAGATACAGACATTTGAACTATATGATGTTGCAGTAAACAAAATGTTTCCTGCAAGTCTCCTTCAAGATTCACTTTCTCAATGTGACAATTATTGTCAATGGTAATAGCGAATAGATTAATTTTGACTAAATGTGATTGTAAATGTTAAAATAGTGATTTTTTAAAAGTCTGAATATGACTTTTAGTTCAATATTAGAGTGTAGTACAATAAAATGAACAGCGGGGGGCAGCAAACGACCACTTATTGGTCATTATTTTCATATGAACTCTGTAATTTTAACCTTTTTAAGTGTTATAGAGGCAAATATTGTCCTATCTGTCTGAAATTTTTCATGCTTGTTTAGAAGCATATTACACATGTTCTGACTTGTTTTTAAGAATATCTGAGCATTCATTGAATAGATATAGGCATTTGGGGACACTTGGTCAAGGACACATCTTGAAATAACCCTGTTATAGCCATTCAGATGCAAAAGTTTAACTTTTTTTTAAAATAATTATTGCTCTAAAGAGTCCAGAGAATCATACTGCAGTGGTTTGGTTCCGATCGGGCAAAAAAAACTAGGACTAGTTTGCAAAATGAGGTTATTAACATAATTGTGAATGTTTAAATAACGATTTGATTGACAGTATTGGTTCTTGAGGCAAAGTTGTTCAGTATGAGGAGATCTATCATAATTTATGCATATTATGTGGATGTTTTTAACCCCACCTGATTACAGAGATGGAAAATACCATTTACAGCCAATACAGGCATTTCACCATAGGAATACATGGTTTTCAAAGCTTTTTAACAGTTATAGCGCCACTTATGGTCCGATCTCCATGAAACTTTGCATGCTTTTTCAGCATGTTATGTTACATATACATAACAATTTTCGTGACGTTTTGAGTTTTCCTTTAGGATTTATAGGCTTTTGAGTGTATTTTGCTAGGCCCCTCTTCTAAATGACCCTGTTATAGGCATCCAAATGCAAAAGTTCAACTTTTTTTCGATAATTATTGATCTAGAGAGTCCAGAGAATTGTCCTAGACTGGTTTGGTTCCGATCAGGCAAAAATCCAGAGACTAGTTCGCAAAAGTAGGTTTTAATTATAATCGCAAATATTTAATGAACGATTTGATTGACAGCAATGCTTCTAGAGAAAAAGTTGTTCAGTATGAGGAGCCCTATCATATGATGTGTATATTTGGTTGATGTGTGCAACACCACGTGATTACAGAGCCAAAAAACTCGTTAGCGCCAACTAGTGGCCGATTTCTTTCAAAATTCTTACAGACCTCTAAGTTCATGAGTCAAACATGCCCACCAAGTTTCATTCCGATCGGCCTCCGTTAACCTTGTCTTAGAGGTGCTCAAACTTCATTGGCCAATAGCAGCCATGTTTTTTAAGATACGCCAATGTCCTCATAGACATACATGGTACCTTGGACCAAGACACTGCATACCAATTTTCAAGTCAATCGGACTAGCGGTCGGGTGGTTATAGCCATTTTCATGTTTTTTTCGTGTTATAGCGCCACCAAGTGTTCAATCGGCGCGATTCTTTTATCGTGACCCAAGACTCAGCCCATACAAATGTGTACAAAGTTTGGTAAAGATATCTCATTTTGTTCTTGAGTTATAGCCATTTTAGTAAAATAGGCTCCTCCCACAAAGTTCGTTTTCCGCCCCTTAGCGACCGTGAATAGAAATTTCAACTTTTTTTCGATAATTATTGATATTCAGACTCCAGAGAACATTTCTGCACTGGTTTGGTTCCGATCGGGCTAAAATCCAGGGACTAGTTTGCAAAAGTAGTTTTTCAACAAAATTCAAAATGGCGGAAAAATTTGCATACCGGAAATGAAATCGGAGATATACATTATTTAAGTCAGGTATTCAGCTTTCCAATGATATAAGACACTTGAGTCTACGACATACGGTTTAGGAGTTGTGAGCAGTTTCGCGCAATTGATTGCTATAGCGCCACCTATAGGCCAATCGGGGTCATAATTTGATAACCTCTCCTCGATTTTTGTACTACCTATTGGCCAAGTTTCAAGTCTCTAGCCCTTACAGTTTGGTCTGCACGATGCGTTTTAGGTCTGAATAATAATAATAATAATAATAATAAAAATCAGCACAAATACAATAGGTGTTCAGCACTTCGTGCTTGAACCCCTAATAATAAAAATCAGCACAAATACAATAGGTGTTCAGCACTTCGTGCTTGAACCCCTAATAATAAAAATCAGCACAAATACAATAGGGTTTCAGCACTTCGTGCTTGAACCCCTAATTACAAAATTCTTGTCCTTGCGGGGACATTTTTTGGCCCCCATGATGAAAACAGCTTATAAATCCTACAGAATGTTTTCTGAAAATTTAAAAATGCAGAAAGTTTTGGTAGGTTGTATTAGGGTGACCAAACGTCCTGTTTTCCCAGGACATATCCTGTTTTCAATGTCCTGTCCTGGCCCTAATATAACAATTTTCTATCCATACAGAGGGGGCATACTTAAATTTATGAAATTAATAAGGAATTTTTGAGTAAACTTCGAGTATCATTTGAGTATCTCATTGCCGGGCAGAGTGTCCTGGTTTCAGTAATCAAAATATGGTCACCTTAGGTTGAATATTAATATAATATAATATAATATAATATAATATAATATAATATAATATAATATAATATAATATAATATAATATAATATAATATAATATAATATAATATAATATAATATAATATAATATATATACTACCAGTCAAAATTTTGAGAACAGTAAGATTTTTACATGTTTTTAAAGAAGTCTCTTCTGCTCACAAAGGCTACATTTACGTTATTAAAAATACAAACAAAGCTGTAAAATTGTGGAATATTATTATCATGTAAAATAACTGTTTTCTACTTTAATATAATTTAAAATGTAATTTATTCCAGTGATCAAAGCTGTATTTTCATCATCATTACTCCGGTCTTCAGTGTCACATGATCCTTCAGAAATCATGTCTGCTTGAGAAACATTTATGATTATTATCAATGTAGAAAACTTTTTTTTTTTAGGATTCTTTGATGAATAGAAAGTTCAAAAGAACAGTATTTATATGAAATAGAAAAAGAACTTAAAGAAATGAATACATTTATTCAGCAAGGATTGATCAAGTGGCAGTATAGCCATTTATAATGTTGCAAAAGCTTTCTATTTCAGATAAATGCTGTTCTTTTGAACTTTCTATTCATTAAATAATCCAGAAAAAAAATTGTACACAACTGTTTTCAACACTGATAATAATCCTAAATGTTTCTTGAGCAGCAAATAATCATATTAGAATGATTTCTGAAGGATCATGTGACACTGAAGACTGGAGTAATGATGCTGAAAATACAGCTTTGATCACATGAATAAATTACATTTTAAATTGTAAAAATATTTCACAATAATACTGTTTTTGCTGTATTTTTGATCAAATAAATGCAGCCTTGGTGAACAGAAGAGACTTAATGATCTTAATGATTCCAAACTTTTGGCTGGTAGTGTGTATATGTATGTATGTGTGTGTGTGTGTGTGTGTGTGTGTGTGTGTGTGTGTGTGTGTGTGTGTGTCTGTGTGTGTGTGTGTGTGTGTGTGTGTGTGTGTGTGTGTGTGTGTGTGTGTATGTATATGTATGTGTATATGTGTATGTGTATGTGTATATGTATATGTGTATATGTATATGTATATGTATATGTGTATATATATATATATATATATATATATATATATATATATATATATATATATATATATATATATATATATATATATATATATATATATATATATATATATATATATATAATTAACGCTTGTCCGCTTCTCCGGGACAAGTGGATTTTTTTGAAGTGAAAGAGAATTTTACTTGCCCGACCTGACAAGCTGATTAAAGCGTGATAAAATATCTAGAGAATCACCAAAATGCAACAATAATTCTGCATTAATTTAGTGTAAGTGGCGATCGATAGTGGATAATAATATATAATGTATAATGAACTGACGGTAACAAGGTTGAGCTGTTGACGCTCGTGCAGTCTCTCGAGGAGAAATCACAACAAAGGAACGCAGCTCATACAAAGAAACTCTGTTAACACACAGTTAAAATTACAAATTGTGGAGTTTTTATATTTTTATAACATATGATACAGTTATGCAACATCACATGAGCTAGAGTGCTGTTTTCCTGAATGCGTCACGACTGAAAATGACACTGATTTCATATCACAGTTCCATAAACAATGACTTGACATTAAGTCACTTACATTTTAGATGCAATATTGACTGTTTTTGTTCGATTTCAGCAGCAAAAATAGTTCCAAACAAAGATCACAGCAGAACCATAACGCTTCTCACAGCAACAGTGTGTTACTGAATGATTCAGTGTTTGAACGAATCGGTAGAATCAAAGATTCAATTACCTGTTCGTAAGCGACCTTGGCCCTGTCCCAAATGGCACCCTAAACCCTCACGGTCTTCCTCTGAGTCTGCACTTTCACGACATAATGGCGCTTTGACTGCCGGGAAGAAGTCCGCTGTGTAACCCGCACCAGTGCGGACTCAGCTGAAGTGCGCATCGAGGGCGCATATCGACCTTAAAGGGGGGCGCTCGAGGGCACCCTTCTGACACCTAAAATGACGAATGGGACACCCTGCGGTCTCGTGGACTTAACGGACACGCGCATGCAGCGGCCACTGTAAGTCCACAAGACCGAAAGTGCACATGAAGTGTGTCATTTGGGACAGGTCCTGCCTCATTTTTGAATGAATCATCCATTTGAATGAATCGTTTGAATGAATGACTCAATGACTCACTCATTAAGACAGTCACCTGCCACCACCTACTGGTGGTTTAGTTTATTTCTTATTTGTATATTCAAACATATTTAAAACAATCTCATTACATTATTTAATGCAGTTGTATTTTTTTGTGTGTAAATTGTTTAATTTGATTGGTAACAACCCTATAGTGTCTTATTCTAATTTAATTTATAGATCAAATTAAAAATACATTAAAGTGAAAGCTGAAGCATATTCTATATTTAATAGGATTATGAGAAAAATGCCTTTTATAAAAGGTAAAAATATCACAAAAATCTAGATTTAAATATGTCAAAGCTGACTGAACACTGGTGAGAATATTGCTTCAGAATAAATTTTAAAAAAAATTCCAGACAAGCACATTTTTTACTCAGACAAATGAGTGCCAGATTTACACGTGAACCGGCTTAATGTCGATATATATATATATATATATTAGTAATTCTTTACAGCTATAGCTTTTCAACATCAGAATGTTATTCAACTCCAATCTTTTTTCAGCAGAACTTCAATCATATGATTGTCCAAGACAGACTCTCATAGACCGTCTTGTTAGGTTTCATTCAATATGAGCTCTAACAATCTTCAGAGGCTTTATATACGACACGCACAAGTTAACAAACGAGGGGAGGAGGATGTAATATGTGAAAGTAGTGATGATGGACATGTGTGAAGAGAATAATATAATAAAGTATGTTTTGTGCCTCTGCCTCTTGCAAATGAACCGTCTGCTTAGCATATGGGTTCTTGTAGTTCTGCCTCTTAATGCTAGAGATACATTTTGTAGAGTGCTTTTTTATCTTCTAATGCTAAGTACAAGTCCCAAACGGGACTGATCTTTACAGGTGGCCTTTAGCAGAAGAACAATGCATCAATGCCTCAGACTCGTGCATGAATACTGCATGAGCTGCCCTAATGCATTGTTCATCAGATAAAGGCCACAACCACAGCAAAGACAGTGAGTATCTTTCCTCTGAGCTTTCATACAGACAGCTGACGTGATGTTTGGAAGGTTAGTGCTGTCTTACTATGACTAGGACGTTCAAAGGACATAAAGACACTTCGTAAACGCCACAGAGCGAGGGGGAAACTTGTTTTTTGTTTGCAAACAGCACGTGACAGCACGGAGTTCTTTCAAAGAAAGTCAAAGAGACTATTGAAGATCAGGCCTGTGGTTTAACAGAATACACGCTACAACAGAGACCAGCTCGGTTATTTCATTTTCTTTGTCTGACAACTTGTTTTAGATCATTTAAGTCAACAAAGCACAATTCAGCAGATGGTAAATATCATATATCAAGTTGGGGGGTGTCCCTCATTATAATGAAACCATCATACACTCAAAAAAAACAAAAACAAAAGAGTACAAAGTTGTACCCTTTAAGGCCGTCACTGGGGTGGGACCCTTAAGGCAGGGGTTCTCAACCCTGGTCCTCGAGGCCCACTGTCCTACAGAGTTTAGCTCCAACCTTGATCAAACTCACCTGCCTGTAGCTTTCTAGTATTCCTGAACATAGAAATACATAATAAAGGCTAGATGTCTTACGGCGGAGTCTCTAACGTCATCACCGGCGGCCATCTTGTCACAGGCAAGCTTTCTGGCGGGCTCTGACTAATGGTTTGGTTTCTTACAAACGTTATTAACATGGCTATAATTCTGGATGCTGGAACAAATTATGAATATCAATAAGTATGCAGTGTCATAACTACATCTCTGACGTTTATAACCAACCAAATAGTTTGAAAATCGGTAGAAAATTGAGCAAGTTATGGTTATTTAAAAAGTACATGCACTATTAAAACACAAATGTTACGAGTGAGCGAGCTGACTGTGACAAGATGGCCGCCAGGTGCGGATCATATATCTATGATCCTGAAGAGCTTAATTCGCTGTTTCAGGTGTGTTTGATTAGGGTTGGAGCTAAACTCTGCAGGACATTCCCAGGGTTGAGAATGCCTGCCTTAAGGGTACATTACATTGATCAAGTTTTTGTACCTCCAAGTCAGGGGTAGGCAAGTTCGGTCCTACAGAGCTGATGTCCTGCAGAGTTTAGCTCCAACCTTACTAAGCCACCACAGTATCAAACTCATGGCTCCCAGCATGCATTGCAGCATTAAGTATGTCACCATTGTTGAGATTCATATGCTAATTCTTGATAGTGTGCGTCTTTTTTTCCACTAAAATGTTTTTAAAAGTCAAAATTCAAAATGTCTGATCTGTGGCAAGAAAGTATTGCTGGTGAATATTATGTATTAACATTTTTAGTCAGATGAGTTTAGTCAAACATTTTTCTTGATGACAATTTTTGTTTATGGCTTCTTTTGATTTGAACAGATTATGTGTTTTGTTAACACTGAAACAAATCTAGTAATCTAGAAATGTTTGATATACATGAGAGACAAGCTACATTATTTGGTATTAAAATTGCCAAGCGGTTTTACGAATGTGGAAAACTGATTCTGTGCCTAAGTTTGAAATGTGGGGTAGAGATCTTGTAAACATGCTTGCATTTGAGAGATAGAGATACATCAATAATGACAAATCTGAGGTATTTGATAAAACCTGGGGACAAGTTTTGACTGAATAGTCAGTATAATGCACTTCAATGTGTAAAAAAAACTTTAAAAAAAACCAACAAAAACCACAAACTCACATAAAAAGTCAAGACTGAAACTGGCCAACTAAATGAAACACTGACCCCCATAATGGTAACCAAACATTTTCAATAAAACATCAACATCTAAACCTCTGTTAATTCTCAATCAGGGCTGGAGCCAAACTCTGCAGGACAGCGACTCACTAGGACTGAACTTGCCTACCCTTGATCTTTAAAGGTACAGTTATATATTTTGTTCCCCAAGGAACAAAATTGTACCTCCACTGTACCTTTTTTTCTGAGAGTGTAGTTAAAAAATATGATATTAATCATATCATATAATAAAATATCATGTTTATTGTTACTACTGTAAAGCTGTATTAAATTGTTATGGAATCTCATTCAATCTTCAGAATCTTAAATAATTTTGTTTCTGTATTTTTAAAATAAAAGTAGGCTATATTTATTGAACAAAAATGTTTTTTAATGTATTAGTTAAATAGTACAAAAGTGATTGTTTCGAAAAAGTATTAACTTAGACATGAATAAAAACATAATTTGAGCTATTTGTATTAAGCATTATTATTTGTATTTTTTTTTTTTTTTTTGTAATGCACTTTGAGCTGCATTTCTTGTATGATAACTATAATAAAAGACTACAAAGACAAACTTTTCTTTTTAATGATGTGCACAACGAATTGTTCACATTACAGGGTTAATTTTGATTAGTTGACTTTAATGTTAAATGAAGTAATGATTCCGGACAGACAGTCCTTGTTGTGGCTTTTCTTTTTACGACAACTCGTTTTACAACTCTTAATATAAATAACTGGAGTCAACCACTTTCACATATGCGCCCATGTCCTACAACATTCAATTAGTGATAGTGACGTACTGCCCTATCCGAGACGCATTGTCCCCGCAGCTGTTTCTCCTGACATCTTTGTCCATCGCAGCACAATCAGGAATGCATTTCATCCTATTTGGTGCGGCTCCTCCCTCTCGTATGAATCTGCTCGGCTGCTAAAAGGCTTTCCCAGACCCCATTCTCATCCCTCCACCCATAATTGCAGCATTACTCATTTTCAATAATGCTAAGTAATCCACTTACCCATGACAGCGTATTATTTAATTCAGCTATGAGGAATGGCACAGCATGGCCCGCAGGACTAGTGTGTTTCTGAGGTGGTCTTGGGTCGCGTTGGCGGGGAAGACGACGGTGTAACATGAAATAGCTATACTTATGTGCGTGTAATTGGTGGAATCAATATGGTAAACAATGTGTGAAATGAAATAAATATATAATAGATGTTTTAATTACACATTTATCACACAATTGTGAAAAAAAATATTTTATTTCAGCCATCCACACAAAACAACAGCTTTAAGATCAAGCAGAAGCCTCGGTTGCATCTGCAATGGACTGAACGAAAGTGCAAGCAAATCAGTCAGGTTAACTACTGGACGAACGTTACATTACCTAATTAATATTCATGAGCCTAGCTGGTGATCCCCCAATTTTCCGATATTTCCGATACATGTGTTTGCAGAAACAGCTGGATTGTGTTTGACTTGCTGGCATAAGTAAACTAGAAGTCAATTAACTTTGAATTTATAAATGCAGAAAAGCATAGCCAGAATGAAAAGTTTCTGAATTAAATTAAAATTCAAAAATATAAATATAAACAAATAATTACAAATTTTAAAATTAATTATATTTCTAAATAACTTTTTTTTTACTTTGCACATATATTAGAATTTTTTTATTATAATCAAATAAAATATATAATATGATTAATATAATATAATATAATATAATATAATATAATATAATATAATATAATATAATATAATTAATATAATATAATATAATATAATATAATATAATATAATATAATTAATATAATATAATATAATATAATATAATATAATATAATATAATATAATATAATATAATTAATATAATATAATATAATATAATATAATATAATATAATATAATTCATATAATATAATATAATTAATATAATATAATATAATATAATATAATATAATTAATATAATATAATATAATATAATATAATATAATATAATATAATATAATATAATATAATATAATATAATATAATATAATAAAAATGTTTAAAAAAAAATAAAACTTAGGTAAATATTTTAAATACTAGAATATATAATAATATTTTCTTTTTAAAAGCATATTTTTAAACATATATAAAATATATTGAAATATTTTAAATATATAATATAAAAATAGTAATATGTGTTTTATATGAAGAAAAAAAAAATAATTTATATAATTGATCAAAATAATATAGTATAATATAATATAATATAATATAATATAATATAATTAATATAATATAATATAATATAATATAATATAATTAATATAATATAATATAATATAATATAATATAATATAATGTAATATAATATAATAAATTATTTTAAAAATATAAAAAAAAACTTTAAATATATTAAATAATAGTATATATAATAATAATATTTATTTTTAAAAGCATATTTATTTTTAAATATATATAAAAATATATAAATATTTTAAATATATAATATAAAAATAGTAATGTGTGTTCTACATGAAAAATAAATAAATAAATAAATAAATATATATATATATATATATATATATATATATATATATATATATATATATATATATATATATATATATAATTGATTAATATAATATAATTAATATAATATAATATAATATAATATAATATAATATAATATAATATAATATAATATAATATAATATAGTATAATATAATATAATATAAATAATATAATATAATATAATATAATATAATATAATATAATATAATATAATATAATATAATATAATATAAATTCATTATACAGGAGAAGTAATATATTAACCACCCAAATTATGCGGACCAAAACTTTCACCACCCCTATATACTGTATATATAAAGAATCCTTATACATACATACATATATACATTCATAAGGATTTTGGTCCATCTAATTTGGGCGGTTAACTTTTTTTAAGGGGTCAAATAAAAACGACTAGTTCTAATTGTGCATATAAATACGACATCACCAAATACAGCCCCTTCACATGAACCCGCAGTGGCAATGGCAAGCTCACATGGCATCCGTGATTGGCTTTACGATGGTGTGATTAATGAAGCGTCACTAAAGGTGTTTTCTGTAATCCCCTGACCTGAAACCAGAGCTCCAGTGTGAAGTAAGAGGGAGCTTTGTATGGCTCGCCTGCTACGTTTGTTTGAGTTGGACCAACACTTGTTCGCTGGCACCGTTTCTGTTTGCTTCTCTCACAAGGGTACGACTGCAGAGGAGCAG